>CM074719.1:617852598-618132598 GCA_037306005.1 Rhinophrynus dorsalis | reverse complement strand
CAATTGGATGAGCTGGTCAACAATAGGATCAGTAAATTAGAAAAAGAATTGCAAGACAAAGAAGGCAAAAAATTAAATAGGGATTTACAAGATTATAATGATAATGGAAGCTCTAAGTCTAATATTGGTAACACAAACAAGTGGAAAAACAATAATTCCAGTTACAAATACAGTGTCACGGTTACCCACAGAAGTTCAGGAGTCTGTACGGTTTAGTTAATGCAGTGTATTAACAAATGACATAAAGAGGATATGTACCATATACACACTAGGAATAAGCACAGGGTAATAGCCAGCAAGCCTGCTGTCAGAAATAATAGGTTGCCAAACTAAACCACTGTGCTGGAGACTAGGCCTTAGCCACTGGAAGTCTCGGCTGGAACCAGGAACAGGAACTGGAACAGGAACCCAGGATCTTGATCCGAAAAGGAATAGGGTCTCACTCAGCCTGCAGTCAGATATGTGAGTCTACCAGAGCCCCAGGCCCGCACTATATTGGGTGTCTGATCACCAGGGGAAAAGACGTAAGAATAGTCAGACAGAGCCACAAGTCAGCACCAGAGGGGGTAGTCAGACAAGCCGGATCATACACAGATCAGGTAGTCATCCAGAGCCACAGGTCTGCACCAGATTGGATGTCCACCATTAGGGGTTAGGCAAAAGAATAGTCAGATAGAGCCACAAGTCAGCACCAGAGGGGGTAGTCAGACAAGCCGGGTCATACACAGATCAGGTAGTCATCCAGAGCCACAGGTCTGCACCAGATTGGATGTCCACCATTAGGGGTTAGGCAAAAGAATAGTCAGATAGAGCCACAAGTCAGCACCAGAGGGGGTAGTCAGACAAGCCGGGTCATACACAGATCAGGTAGTCATCCAGAGCCACAGGTCTGCACCAGATTGGATGTCCACCATTAGGGGTTAGGCAAAAGAATAGTCAGATAGAGCCACAAGTCAGCACCAGAGGGGGTAGTCAGACAAGCCGGGTCATACACAGATCAGGTAGTCATCCAGAGCCACAAGTCTGCACCAGATTGGATGTCCACTATTAGGGGTTAGGCAAAAGAATAGTCAGACAAGCCACAGGTCAGCACCAGAATGGATGGAAGACTAGCCAGGTCATACACGGAGCCCAATGCAACAGATCTGCTTTGAACAACAATGCAAGGGCATCTGAGTCAGGCCTCAGTCTGCCCTTTACAACCCTCCACAGGAAGTAGGAGGAGCAGCTCAGAGGGAGGAAGTTGGTAGGCGGAGACTACAGGAAGCAAACAGATAAAACAGAGGCCTGCAGTATGTTAGAAGCCTCGCGCCTGAAAGTGATGCTGAAGTCAGGGTAAGCTGTAACATACAGACAGAACAGAAAATAGAAAAGATATGTAATAGATCGAAGACCTGATAATAATAGAAATAAGATACCTAACAATAAAGTAATGAATATACAAGAATCAACTATAATCAATGAACAAGCCAATATGATACCTTTAGGCCAAGAATTATAAAATGGTAACCAGTATAAAATGTTACCGTTAGATGATCCGGGACACTGTTCTAAAACCCCACAGGTAGGAGGCTCAGAATTGGATTTAGAAGATAATACAAAAGAATTAGGAACACAAAAACAGGTTACAACATCTTTTTTGGAGACAGGTGCGAAGACAAAAAACAAGCTCAGGGGAATTACAAAAGTAAAGAAAATGAAAAGAGTTGGATTACAACACAAAGAGGAAGAAGAGGAGGCAAAAAGAATCAAAAATTAGAAATTAAAGGGATAGTAATGTTTCATAATAAAAGCAGCTCTAATTAATCATCGTAGTATTTGGACTTTGGAGAGTGTTATTTCAATTCTGTTAGAGTTGTAGTTCAAGAGTAATTCAATGACAAAGTATCCCCCTCCCGTCCCTTTTACTGATGTAACACTGCTCAGCCAAGATCAGAAGGGAGGTGCTCAGGTAGACTGCAGATAGGGACAATCTTCAATTAAAATAAGGGAAAAACCTGAAAAACTTGTCAAGGGGGGCAGGGCTTTCATTGTTCTCATAGGAAGAAGATTGTCCCCTTCTGTCTGGTCTATGGACTGGATTCCACATCTGAGAAGAGATGGCTTACACTAGGTAAAAGGGGCGGGAGGGGATACTTTGCTTGTGAATATCTCTCAAACCATAAAGGTTTGAGAGATAAGACTTATATCGTTCTTCATGTTTTTTTAACGCCTACAAAATAAAATAGAGATAAAACGCAGTATTACTATCTCTTTAAGCCTGGGGAGACATTAGAAGGAATTTATAATTTATCTAGTCCGACGCTAGACCACAGCACTGTTAAAATACTAAATAAGGGACTGAAATATGCCCCTAGCAAAAAATCAGATGTTTTGAGTTCTTCCTGGATCTCAATAGATTCATAAGAAAGATGATATTGAAGAGATTCTTTAATGATCAGACCAAAAAACAAGAATTAGAGACCAGGGAGGACTCGGATCTCATCACAATAAAGCATTTAGAGGAGTTGTGGGAACAGTGTAATTTTGACAAATATGTTATGCAAACTTTACAAGAACAAAAACCAAAAATTAAAGGGATAAATACTTAATTTGGAACAGTCTACAATGTGTGCCTGGCTTGCAAGCACACTTTGTAGACCATTCCAATGAAGTATTTATTTCTAAATAGCATTATTTCAGCTCTGCTGAAGAGCCTCTGTCTGGTCAAATGACTGGAATCTGCAGCTGTCAGCTAGATGGCAGACTTGAGTAAAACAGCCAGGAAAAGGTAACTTTAGCAAGTTATATCTCTCACACCATAAAGGTCTGAGAGATAAGACTTACATTGATGTTAATTAGTGATGAGCGAGCACCCCAATGCTCGGATGTTCGGGTGCTCTGACCGAGCACCCCCTGAGGCTCGAGTGCTCGGCCGAGCATCCGAGCCCCATTGAAGTCAATGGGAGGACTCGAGCATTACACCAGGCACCCCCTGCTCTGATGAGGGGAGGGTGCCTGGTCCATAGGAAAAGGGCAGAAAAAGATGGAAACACTACAGAAATGGTTCAGGGACAGCATAGGGAGGATGTCTGGATGCACCTTGGACTCCAACATCGCTGCTGGGAACGATCTTTCGCCCGTAGTACGCCATTTTTACAGACTGACCATAAAACACACAAAAAGGAAAATAAAAACGACTTTAGGCGAAAAATTGTTACCAAACAATATTTGCTGTATATTTACTTGTATATCATCTGCAAATTCTCCCAAAAATTTCCTTGATTTTCAGAACTGAGGCCATGATTAAGAGGGAAACGTGCGCAGAGGCAAATTCTCCCAAAAATTTCCTTGATTTTCAGAACTGAGGCCATGATTAAGAGGGAAACGTGCGCTGAGCTGACCATCTAAAACATTATGGGTGAGGGTCTGCTGCAGAGCTGACCATCCTAAACATTATATGCGAAGGCCCGCTAGTGAGCTGACGCTATAAAACATTATATGAGAGGGCCCGCTAGAGAGCTGACCCAATAAAACATTATATGAGAAGGCCCGCTGGTGAGCTGACCTATATAAAAATTGGCAAACAGGGCCCGCTGGTGAGCTGGCCCTATATAAAAATTATATCACAGGGCCCGCTGGTGAGCTGGCCCTATATAAAAATTATATCCCAGGGCACGCTGGTGAGCTGGCCCTATATAAAAATTATATCCCAGGGCATATGGAAGAGGAGGAGGAGGATGAGAAGATTAAGAGTCAACCATATACCCGTTTTTTGGGTGGAAGGGGTGAATGGGAATACAGAGTATTCCCATCATTGTAAATAACATATATAAAGTGAGTTTATGTTCCCCCGGGGCTTTCCTCCAGTGGAGTGGAGAAGTCAGGGGAAATCCAGGCCTTGTTCATTTTTATAAGTGTCAACCTATCAGCATTGTCGGTGGAAAGGCGGATACGCTTATCTGTTATGATGCCACCAGCAGCACTAAATACCCGCTCAGACAGAACGCTGGCGGCAGGGCAGGCCAGCACCTCCAAGGCGTAGAGTGCCAGTTCATACCACGTGTCCAGCTTGGACACCCAGTAGTTGTAAGGCACAGAGGGATCATTGAGGACGCTGACACGGTCTGCTACGTACTCCTTCACCATCTTCCAAAACTTTTCCCTCCTTGTGACACTAGGCTGCGCATCAGGGTGAGGGTGCTGCCGGGGTGTCATGAAGGTGTCCCACGCCTTGGAGAGTGTTGCCCTGCCTTTCTCGGAACTGCTGTGTGCTCCCCTTTTCTCCCCTTCTCGGTTGGCCAAGGTAGCACGTACTCTGCCGCCAGCGTTGTCAGATGGAAAATTTTGGAGCAATTTTTCAACAAGAACCTTCTGGTATTGCACCATTTTGCTTGTCCTCTCCACCGGAGGAATGAGAGATGAGAAATTCTCTTTGTAGCGGGGGTCCAGAAGGGTGAACACCCAGTAATCCGTGTTGTCTAAAATGCGTACAACGCGTGGGTCACGGGAAAGGCAGCCTAACATAAAGTCAGCCATGTGTGCCAGAGTACCAACAGTCAAGATTTCGCTGTCCTCACCAGGAGGCTGACTCTCAATATCCTCATCCTCTTCCTCCTCTTCTGCCCACCCACGCTGAAGAGATGGAACTAAAGTTCCATGGCTACCCTCTGTAGCGGAGGCAACCGTGTCTTCCTCCTCCTCCTCCTCCTCCTCCTCCGCCTCCTCCAATTGTCGCTGAGAAGACGAAGTGAGGGTGCTCTGGCTATCACCTTGTGTAAGCTCTTCCTCCCCCATTTCCACCTCTTCCACATGCAAAGCGTCGGTTTTAATTGTGAGCAGCGAGCGTTTCAGTAGACACAGAAGTGGGATGGTTACACTGATAATAGCGTTATCGCCGCTCACCATCTGTGTCGATTCCTCAAAATTGCGTAAAACCTCGCAGAGGTCTGACATCCATTCCCACTCCTCACTTCTGATTACAGGAAGTTGAACGGAGAGGCGACGACCGTGTAACAGCTGGTACTCCACTACTGCCCTCTGCTGCTCACAAAGCCGGGCCAACATGTGGAAGGTGGAGTTCCAGCGCGTGCTCACGTCACACAGCAGCCGGTGAGCTGGCAATTGTAAGCGCTGCTGCAGCTTCAACAGGCCGGCCGAAGCTGTTGATGACTTACGGAAATGTGCACACACGCGGCGCACCTTGGTCAAGAGATCATGCACATTGGGGTAGGTTTTTAGAAATCGCTGCACCACTAAATTAAATACATGCGCTAGGCATGGTACGTGTGTGAGCTTGCCGAGCTCCAAAGCCGCCACCAAGTTACGCCCATTATCACACACAACCATGCCTGCTTGCAGGTTGAGTGGCGAGAGCCACTGCTCGGTCTGGTGACTAATCCCCTGCAACAGCTCTGAGGCCGTGTGCTGTTTGTCCCCAAGGCAGATCAGCTTCAGCACGGCCTGTTGACGCTTCCCCACTGCAGTGCTACACTGCTTCCAGCTACTGGCTGATGGGGGAGTGGCGGTGTGTGTAGAGAATTCGGAGGTGGAAACGGAGGAGGAGGAGCCAATAACGTAGGTGCTGGTGGAAACCCTGATGGAGGTAGGGCCCGCAATCCTCGGCGTGGGTAGCACCCGTGCCATCCCAGGGTCCGAGTCGCTCCCAGCCTCCACGACATTCACCCAGTGTGCCGTCAGGGAAATGTAGCGTCCCTGGCCACAAGCACTTGTCCATGTGTCAGTCGTTAAGTGGACCTTCCCAGTAACTGCGTTGGTCAGGGCACGGGTGATGTTACGGGACACATGGTGGTGTAATGCGGGGATGGCACACCGGGAAAAGTAGTGGCGGCTGGGGACCGCGTACCGAGGGACAGCTGCTGCCATCAGGCTGCGGAAGGACTCAGTGTCCACAAGCCTAAATGGCAGCATTTCGATGGCCAGTAATTTTGAAAGGTGTGAGGTTAGTGCTATGGCCTGTGGGTGGGTACTTTCTCTTGCGCTCAAATGCCTGGGGTAACGACATTTGGACGCTGTGCTGGGACAGGGAAGTGGATGTGGTCGCTGATGGTGCTTCAGATGGTACAGGTGCAGGGCGGGAGGTATGCGGGCCTGCGCCTTCGACAGGCGATTGGCCGGCACCGAAAACAGGGGAAGAGGAGGCAGTGGTGTGGCCTGCAGACACAGGTGGGCGATCCAGGCGTTCCTCCCACTTACTACGGTGCTTGGATGCCATGTGTCGGATCATGCTGGTGGTGGTGAGGTTTCTAGTGTTCATGCCTCGGCTCATTCTGGTGTGGCACAGGTTGCAAACTACAATTCTTTTGTCGTCCGCACTTTCCTTAAAAAAACGCCATACCGCGGAACACCTACCCTTTGGCAAGGTAGATTTACGCAAGGGGGTGCTCCGTGGAACATTTGCGGGCCGGTTTGGTGCGGTCCGCCTTCTTTCTGTAGCCACACCACTGCCTCTTCCAGCCTGTTGCGGTGCTGCAGATGGCTCACCCTCAGGACTGCTGTCATCGCTCGGCTCTACACCTTCCCAGGTGGGGTCAGTCACCTCATCGTCCACCAAGTCCTCCTCCACTTCCTCACTCTGATCATCCTCCTCAAGTCTTGATCCCACCACATACTCAGTCATTGACAACTGTATAACATTCTCCTCAACAAGGTCTTGAGACGGAAATAGTGGTTGATTTAATGGCAACTGTGTCTCATCATCATCATCATCATCATCCACTACTTCCTTTGACCTTAAATGCCGTTCACATCTGTCATCTTCTTGTGATTGGGTAGCCTCTAGAGGTTGTGAATCAGGGCACAAGATGTCATGTTCCTCTGCAAGCGTGCTTGGAGAGAGGGTCAAATGAAGGATTGGTGATGAGACGAGCTCATCACTATATCCCAGTGTGGGATCACTTCTTTGACCAGACCGTGTATGGTGGGAGGAAGGATGATCAGAGTGAGGATTATGTTGACCAGACTCTTGGCTACTGAGAGTGGACTTGGTGGAAGACAGGGTGGTGCTTAACCGACTGGAAGCAGTATCAGCTGTCATCCAACCGACCACCTGTTCGCACTGGTCGGACCTCGAGAGTGATGTCCTGCGACGCCCTGTGAAATCAGACATGAAGCTAGGTATGGTGGATGTCTTTCTTTCTTGTGCTCTGGCACCAGGCACAGTTTCTCCGCGTCCTGACCCGCGCCCTGAACTTTCAGGATCACGTCCACTTCCCCGTCCCTTTTTACCCGCCTTCTTCATCTTACACAGAATATGTGACTTTAATATTTGAGTTTGAAAACTTAACAGTATTTCTTATAATTCTGCAACTGTACAGAGTACACAGAATAGGCTGTTAAACGGCGTTGAAACACACTGAATGGAATATGTGACTTTAATATTTGAGTTTGAAAACTTAACAGTATTTCTTATAATTCTGCAACTCTGCAGAGTACACAGAATAGGCTGTTAAACGGCGGTGAAAGACACTGAATGGAATATGTGACTTTAATATTTGAGTTTGAAAACTTAACAGTATTTCTTATAATTCTGCAACTGTACAGAGTACACAGAATAGGCTGTTAAACGGCGTTGAAACACACTGAATGGAATATGTGACTTTAATATTTGAGTTTGAAAACTTAACAGTATTTCTTATAATTCTGCAACTGTACAGAGTACACAGAATAGGCTGTTAAACGGCGTTGAAACACACTGAATGGAATATGTGACTTTGATATTTTAGTTTGAAGACTTAACAGTATTTCTTCCTATTCTGCAACTCTGCACAGTACACAGAATAGGCTGTTAAACGGCGTTGAAACACACTGAATGGAATATGTGACTTTAATATTTGAGTTTGAAAACTTAACAGTATTTCTTATAATTCTGCAACTGTACAGAGTACACAGAATAGGCTGTTAAACGGCGTTGAAACACACTGAATGGAATATGTGACTTTAATATTTGAGTTTGAAAACTTAACAGTATTTCTTATAATTCTGCAACTGTACAGAGTACACAGAATAGGCTGTTAAACGGCGTTGAAACACACTGAATGGAATATGTGACTTTAATATTTGAGTTTGAAAACTTAACAGTATTTCTTATAATTCTGCAACTCTGCAGAGTACACAGAATAGGCTGTTAAACGGCGGTGAAAGACACTGAATGGAATATGTGACTTTAATATTTGAGTTTGAAAACTTAACAGTATTTCTTATAATTCTGCAACTGTACAGAGTACACAGAATAGGCTGTTAAACGGCGTTGAAACACACTGAATGGAATATGTGACTTTAATATTTGAGTTTGAAAACTTAACAGTATTTCTTATAATTCTGCAACTGTACAGAGTACACAGAATAGGCTGTTAAACGGCGTTGAAACACACTGAATGGAATATGTGACTTTAATATTTGAGTTTGAAAACTTAACAGTATTTCTTATAATTCTGCAACTGTACAGAGTACACAGAATAGGCTGTTAAACGGCGTTGAAACACACTGAATGGAATATGTGACTTTAATATTTGAGTTTGAAAACTTAACAGTATTTCTTATAATTCTGCAACTCTGCAGAGTACACAGAATAGGCTGTTAAACGGCGGTGAAAGACACTGAATGGAATATGTGACTTTAATATTTGAGTTTGAAAACTTAACAGTATTTCTTTATTTCTTATAATTCTGCAACTCTGCAGAGTACACAGAATAGGCTGTTAAACGGCGGTGAAAGACACTGAATGGAATATGTGACTTTAATATTTGAGTTTGAAAACTTAACAGTATTTCTTATAATTCTGCAACTGTACAGAGTACACAGAATAGGCTGTTAAACGGCGGTGAAAGACACTGAATGGAATATGTGACTTTAATATTTGAGTTTGAAAACTTAACAGTATTTCTTATAATTTTGCAACTCTGCAGAGTACACAGAATAGGCTGTTAAACGGCGGTGAAAGACACTGAATGGAATATGTGACTTTGATATTTTAGTTTGAAAACTTAACAGTATTTCTTATAATTCTGCAACTGTACAGAGTACACAGAATAGGCTGTTAAACGGCGGTGAAAGACACTGAATGGAATATGTGACTTTAATATTTGAGTTTGAAAACTTAACAGTATTTCTTATAATTTTGCAACTCTGCAGAGTACACAGAATAGGCTGTTAAACGGCGGTGAAAGACACTGAATGGAATATGTGACTTTGATATTTTAGTTTGAAGACTTAACAGTATTTCTTCCTATTCTGCAACTCTGCACAGTACACAGAATGTGCTGCTACACTGCGGCGAAGCACACTGAATGGAATATGTGACTTTGATATTTTAGTTTGAAGACTTAACAGTATTTCTTCCTATTCTGCAACTCTGCACAGTACACAGAATGTGCTGCTACACTGCGGCGAAGCACACTGAATGGAATATGTGACTTTGATATTTTAGTTTGAAGACTTAACAGTATTTCTTCCTATTCTGCAACTCTGCACAGTACACAGAATGTGCTGCTACACTGCGGCGAAGCACACTGAATGGAATATGTGACTTTGATATTTTAGTTTGAAGACTTAACAGTATTTCTTCCTATTCTGCAACTCTGCACAGTACACAGAATGTGCTGCTACACTGCGGCGAAGCACACTGAATGGAATATGTGACTTTGATATTTTAGTTTGAAGACTTAACAGTATTTCTTCCTATTCTGCAACTCTGCACAGTACACAGAATGTGCTGCTACACTGCGGCGAAGCACACTGAATGGAATATGTGACTTTGATATTTTAGTTTGAAGACTTAACAGTATTTCTTCCTATTCTGCAACTCTGCACAGTACTCAGAATGTGCTGCTAAACTGCGGCGACGCACACTGAATGGAATACGTGACTTTGATATTTTAGTTTGAAGACTAAACAGAATGTGCTCTAATCTGCAACTTTGCACACTAAACAGAATGTGCTCTAATCTGCAACTTTGCACACTAAACAGAATGTGCTCTAATCTGCAACTTTGCACACTAAACAGAATGTGCTCTAATCTGCAACTGTGCACACTAAACACAATGTGCTCTAATCTGCAACTTTGCACACTAAACAGAATATATATATATTTTTTTTTTTTTTTTGTTTTTTTCCCCCCACACCAAATAACCTGCTGCCCCCACACACAGTAGTCCTAAAAAGGACTTTTGGTTCTTTTTTTTTCACAATTTTTGTTTTTTTCCTCCCTACACTGCCTTTCCCTTCCTATCCTCAGCTCTCCCTGGCTCAGACTGAGCCGAACTCGCTGGTCAGGTGCTATACAGCACCTGACCACGGGTTCTGGCCAGCCAATCAGTGTAATGCCAGCAGCCAACATGGCTGCTGGCATTACACCGATGTCAGAGCCTCCCTGCACGTTTATTGGCTGCGCAGCAGCCGCAAAACGTGCGGGGAGGAGACCCGAACATGGCGGGCGAGCACATGCGGTACTCGTACGAGTACCGACATGTGCCGAGCAGAGCGATGCTCGAGCCGATCCGAGCATCGGCCGAGCATGCTCGCTCAACACTAATGTTAATCTTTTTTTAATGTCTACAATATTAAATCAACTTAAAATTAACCATTACTATCCCTTTAAGATTGAAAATGGCTCAGGCATTATAAGAACAAATTTCAGGCCTAAATCAAATTTCTTCCCAGCTACATATAACGGTCCATACCTAACAGCCTTCTATAAAATAGTGATAGATGAGTATCAAAACAATATACAGACTAGTCGGATATATTAGAATAACTTAACAAAACAAGAACAAGATACTCTGAAGAAACTATCAAAAAATATTAATATAACAATTCGGGAGGCTGATAAGGGAGGAGGCATCATAGTACAAGATACTGAAGAATATCTCAAAGAGGCAGATAGACTGCTAAGTGAGGCCCAATCATATCAGAAATTGAAGGGTAATTCACAAGAACATTATTACAAAAAAATGTTGAACCTGTTAGATATATTCTATAGTTTATTATTACTGACCATATAGAGAAAAATATAGACCTGTATCGTATAGGCAGCATGGTGGCTCAGTGGTTAGCACTGTTGCCTTGCATAGTTGGGGTCCTGGGTTCGAATCCCACCAAGGACAACATCTGCAATGAGTTTGTATGTTCTCACTGTGTTTGCGTGGGTTTCCTCCGGGTACTCTGGTTTCCTCCCACACTCCAAGAAACATACTGATAGGTGAATTTAGATTGTGAGCCCCAATGGGGACAGGGACCAATATGAGTGTAAAGCGCTGCGGAATCTGTGTGCGCTATATAAAAATAAAGAATTATTATTAAAGAATTATAGATAATATATAAGCAATTGAGTACATTATGTTGAAGATCTGAGGATAATCCATGTATCATACGGGATGTGTTTATGTTATGGCATTGGAAAACCATATGATGATTGGAACTCCGGGTTGCTAGGCTTGCGTTCCGGAGTTTGTATCTGAGAGTGAGGCCTGGCTGATGAGGAAGTTGACCGTCGAGGACGTGGGTTAGATAACATTGCGAGATTTACGCAATGGGAGCCTTAGTGCAACACCATATGTCTACGAGGTCAGCAAAATTTGGAACCAATGGACTAAGGACAGATAATCTAAGGACCAATAGACCTTTGCTCCGATTTGCATCACGGGGGTGAGTCCTGGTAGGCCCAGAAGCCATTGGCCAAAGGTAGGAATCCAAGACATGACAGATTAAACCATAGGATAACGTTTTTTTGAAAAAAAAAAATGGAAATGGAAAATCCAATGTGAACATAATGAATAGGAAAGGTATAAATTAAAATATTGTTACCTTAGTAGATTAGACCCCTGATGACGTTACTTACGTGACGAAATGCGTTGGGTGAGTAAATACAAAATATTGTTGGGGATAGACTATTTGTTTCTTGTTTTTATATTGTATTTTATGTGATATTTTAAATATATATTTTTGTAACTACAAATAAATAGAGGCTTTTTAAAGAAAGGCAAAGGTAGTATTGTATATATTAAATTAAAATATTTCTTTACACCAAACCAATTGGTAGAAGAGGTGGAAAATAGGTTGGAGACTGTAAGGAATATTAATTGTTGAACACATACACTCAGAGGCTGGTGTAGCCTTTCCCTCTAGTAAGTACCCATCTAGAGGGGTAAGCCATAGATTTGGGACCACCAGGGATTATAGTTCCATAAAGATTGCTCTTAGAGGCGTCTCTGTTTTTCTATACAGCGATTTAGCTATTGAAAGGTCACAAGACCTTGTGACCAAGACTCAGCTGCACACCAATCAAAGAGCGGGGTAACCAAGAAGAAAGAAGGAGCTATACTACATTGAACGATCTGTACAAACTTTATCTTCTTGGGACTTCCATAAGTATTTTTATTACCTATATTGCATACATTTTAGTCGTTTAGCGCACCTTGGATTGTGAGAGTGACGTAAGTGATTTTCACTCGATACACTCACAGACTATTTTTCATATATACCTCCTATGTGTCCCTCTTTAGGAGATATTAGGGGTCCATACCTCCTATGTGTCCCTCTTTAGGAGATATTACGGGTCCATACCTTCCAAGTGTCCCTCTACAGGAGACATTATGGGTTTATACCTCCCAAGTGTCCCTGTTTAGGAGATATTATGGGTCCACACCTCCCAAGTGTCCCTCTGTAGGAGATATTAGGGGTCCATACCTCCCAAGTGTCCCTCTTTAGGAAATATTAGGGGTCCATACCTCCCAAGTGTAACTCTTTAGGAGGGACAGTCCCTCTTTGAGACCCAAATTCCTCTGTTCCTTTTTCCCACCCTGGTGTCCCTGTGTGGTGTGTATATAAGTGTATCACCCTGGTGTTCCTGTGTTCAGGAGATCAGACTGTGTGGTGTGTATAGAAGTGTATCACTCTGGTGTCCCTGTGTTTAGGAGATCAGACTGTGTGGTGTGTATAGAAGTGTATCACCCTGGTGTCCCTGTGTTTAGGAGATCAGATTGTATAGTGTGTATATAAGTGTATCACCCTGGTGTCCCTGTGTTTAGGAGATCAGACTGTATAGTGTGTATATAAGTGTATCACCCTGGTGTCCCTGTGTTTAGGAGATCAGACTGTGTGGTGAGTATAGAAGTGTATCACCCTGGTGTCCCTGTGTTTAGGAGATCAGACTGTGTGGTGTATATATAAGTGTATCACCCTGGTGCCCCTGTGTTTAGGAGATCAGACTGTGTGGTGTGTATATAAGTGTATCACCCTGGTGTCCCTGTGTTTAGGAGATCAGACTGTGTGGTGTGTATATAAGTGTATCACCCTGATGTCCCTGTGTTTAGGAGATCAGACTGTGTGGTGTGTATATAAGTGTATCACCCTGGTGTCCCTGTGTTTAGGAGATCAGACTGTGTGGTGTGTATATAAGTGTATCACCCTGATGTCCCTGTGTTTAGGAGATCAGACTGTGTGGTGTGTATATAAGTGTATCACCCTGGTGTCCCTGTGTTTAGGAGATCAGACTGTGTGGTGTATATATATGTGTATCACCCTGGTGTCCCTGTGTTTAGGAGATCAGACTGTGTGGTGTGTATATAAGTGTATCACCCTGATGTCCCTGTGTTTAGGAGATCAGACTGTGTGGTGTGTATATAAGTGTATCACCCTGGTGTCCCTGTGTTTAGGAGATCAGACTGTGTGGTGTGTATATAAGTGTATCACCCTGGTGTCCCTGTGTTCAGGAGATCAGACTGTGTGATGTGTATATAAGTGTATCACCCTGGTGTCCCTGTGTTTAGGAGATCAGACTGTGTGGTGTGTATATAAGTGTATCACCCTGGTGTCCCTGTGTTTAGGAGATCAGACTGTGTGGTGTGTATATAAGTGTATCACCCTGGTGTCCCTGTGTTTAGGAGATCAGACTGTGTGGTGTGTATAGAAGTGTATCACCCTGGTGTCCCTGTGTTTAGGAGATCGGACTGTATGGTGTGTATATAAGTGTATCACCCTGGTGTTCCTGTGTTTAGGAGATCAGACTGTATGGTGTGTATAGAAGTGTATCACCCTTGTGTCCCTGTGTTTAGGAGATCAGACTGTGTGGTGTGTATAGAAGTGTATCATTCTGGTGTCCCTGTGTTTAGGAGATCAGACTGTGTGATGTGTATAGAAGTGTATCACCCTGGTGTCCCTGTGTTTAGGAGATCAGACTGTATGGTGTGTATAGAAGTGTATCACCCTGGTGCCCTTGTGTTTAGGAGATTAGACTATGTGATGTGTATAGAAGTGTATCACCCTGGTGTCCCTGTGTTTAGGAGATCAGACTGTGTGGTGTGTATATAAGTGTATCACCCTGGTGTCCCTGTGTTCAGGAGATCAGACTGTGTGGTGTGTATATAAGTGTATCACGCTGGTGTCCCTGTGTTTAGGAGATCAGACTATGTGGCGTGTATATAAGTGTATCACCCTGGTGTCCCTGTGTTTAGGAGATCAGACTGTGTGGCGTGTATATAAGTGTATCACCCTGGTGTCCCTGTGTTTAGGAGAGCAGACTGTGTGGTGTATATATATGTGTACCACCCTGGTGTCCCTGTGTTTAGGAGATCAGACTGTGTGGTGTGTATATAAGTGTATCACCCTGGTGTCCCTGTGTTTAGGAGATTAGACTATGTGATGTGTATAGAAGTGTATCACCCTGGTGTCCCTGTGTTTAGGAGATCAGACTGTGTGGTGTGTATATAAGTGTATCACCCTGGTGTCCCTGTGTTCAGGAGATCAGACTGTGTGGTGTGTATATAAGTGTATCACGCTGGTGTCCCTGTGTTTAGGAGATCAGACTATGTGGCGTGTATATAAGTGTATCACCCTGGTGTCCCTGTGTTTAGGAGATCAGACTGTGTGGCGTGTATATAAGTGTATCACCCTGGTGTCCCTGTGTTTAGGAGATCAGACTGTGTGGTGTGTATATAAGTGTATCACCCTGGTGTCCCTGTGTTTAGGAGATCAGACTGTGTGGTGTGTATATAAGTGTATCACCCTGGTGTCCCTGTGTTTAGGAGATCAGACTGTGTGGTGTGTATATAAGTGTATCACCCCGGTGTCACTGTGTTTAGGAGATCAGACTGTGTGGTGTGTATATAAGTGTATCACCCTAGTGCCCCTGTGTTTAGGAGATCAGACTGTGTGGTGTGTATATAAGTGTATCACCCTGGTGTCCCTGTGTTTAGGAGATCAGACTGTGTGGTGTGTATAGAAGTGTATCACCCTGGTGTCCCTGTGTTTAGGAGATCAGACTGTGTGGTGTGTATATAAGTGTATCACCCTGGTGTCCCTGTGTTTAGGAGATCAGACTGTGTGGTGTGTATATAAGTGTATCACCCCGGTGTCCCTGTGTTTAGGAGATCAGACTGTGTGGTGTATATATAAGTGTATCACCCTGGTGTCCCTGTGTTTAGGAGATCAGACTGTGTGGTGTGTATATAAGTGTATCACCCCGGTGCCCCTGTGTTTAGGAGATCAGACTGTGTGGTGTGTATATAAGTGTATCACCCCTGTGTTTAGGAGATCAGACTGTGTGGTGTGTATATAAGTGTATCACCCCCGGTGTCCCTGTGTTTAGGAGATCAGACTGTGTGTTGTGTATATAAGTGTATCACCCTGGTGTCCCTGTGTTTAGGAGATCAGACTGTGTGGTGTATATATAAGTGTATCACCCTGGTGTCCCTCTGTTTAGGAGATCAGACTGTGTGGTGTGTATATAAGTGTATCACCCTGGTGTCTCTGTGTTTAGGAGATCAGACTGTGTGGTGTGTATATAAGTGTATCATCCTGGTGTCCCTGTGTGTAGGAGATCAGACTGTGTGGTGTGTGTATAAATGTATCACCCTGGTGTCCCTGTGTTTAGGAGATCAGACTGTGTGGTGTGTATATAAGTGTATCACCCCTGTGTTTAGGAGATCAGACTGTGTGGTGTGTATATAAGTGTATCACCCTGGTGTCCCTGTGTTTAGGAGATCAGACTGTGTGGTGTGTATATAAGTGTATCACCCCGGTGCCCCTGTGTTTAGGAGATCAGACTGTGTGGTGTGTATATAAGTGTATCACCCCGGTGCCCCTGTGTTTAGGAGATCAGACTGTGTGGTGTGTATATAAGTGTATCACCCCGGTGCCCCTGTGTTTAGGAGATCAGACTGTGTGGTGTGTATATAAGTGGATCACTCTGGTGTCCCTGTGTTTAGGAGATCAGACTGTGTGGTGTGTATATAAGTGTATCACCCCGGTGCCCCTGTGTTTAGGAGATCAGACTGTGTGGTGTGTATATAAGTGTATCACCCTGGTGTCCCTGTGTTTAGGAGATCAGACTGTGTGGTGTGTATATAAGTGTATCACCCCGGTGCCCCTGTGTTTAGGAGATCAGACTGTGTGGTGTGTATATAAGTGTATCACCCCGGTGCCCCTGTGTTTAGGAGATCAGACTGTGTGGTGTGTATATAAGTGTATCACCCCGGTGCCCCTGTGTTTAGGAGATCAGACTGTGTGGTATGTATATAAGTGTATCACCCTGGTGTCCCTGTGTTTAGGAGATCAGACTGTGTGGTGTGTATATAATTGTATCACCCTGGTGTCCCTGTGTTTAGGAGATCAGACTATGTGGTGTATATATAAGTGTATCACCCTGGTGTCCCTGTGTTTAGGAGATCAGACTGTGTGGTGTGTATATAAGTGTATCACCCTGGTGTCCCTGTGTTTAGGAGATCGGACTGTGTGGTGTGTATATAAGTGGATCACTCTGGTGTCCCTGTGTTTAGGAGATCAGACTGTGTGGTGTGTATATAAATGTATCACATTGCTCCACACCAATAAAACGCACATTAATGTTTGTATAAATGTCACTATTTGTGTTTATAAATGATTCTGTGTAAATAAAATACTTTAGTCTTGTTCTAAATCATGTACTAAGTTACACAAAGAGGTGTCAATAGGTCATGAAATATCATAAAAATTCTCAGTAATGCCCCACCCACCTGCCACGCCCCCCAGTAACACCATCTAAACAGAAGTGGTCCTTTTACGCATGATGGGAGCTTTATGGAGAGGTCCAACACTGAACACTTTCAAAATGTTTATGCCTTTAAGGAACAGAGGGGTGCGCAATGCATTGCTTTACAGTGGCCATCATTGTTTTACACAGAAAAATCAGAATTATGCATTAATTGCTAGTATTGTTGATAGGAGATTCATATGCCCCCCCCCAGGCGTTTGTAAATCAGGCCCGGTGTCTGTATACACAAGCTGTTAGGATTCCCTTAGTTGTAGTTATGTAAGCTAGGCTGGGACACAGGAGTCCTGCTGCTTCCAGGAACTAGAACGGAACCAATCAATGTACCTATCAATAGATCCTCTTCTGTCTAATGCACATTTCCTCCCTCTCACTTTCTCCCTTTTATAATTACCTGTCTCTACCAATCTTTTAGGACCGAGTACGAGTACCGATACTTTTTTCAAGTACTCACCAATACCAATTACCGAGACCGGGCAGAGGTCAACGTCTGAGCGTTGTCATGGTAACCCGCGGCAACACTCCGACGCTGCAGGAGGGAGAGAGGCGACCGGGGAGCATTGTGAGCAGCTCCCCGGGCTCCCTCTCTGCAGCACCGACCCTGACACAGGGTATCGGTGCTGGCATCAGCCGCATTTGCACGAGTACAAATACTCGTGCAAATTCTGGTATCGGCAAAGATTTAAAAAAAAAAAAAAAACAGTGCCGTGGTCCTTAAGGGGTTAATAGGAAAGGGTAAAATGGTGGCTCACATAGAGCATAAAAATTATTACAGATTCTAGTATGAAATACAGAGTATTTAAGTGTATATTATCCCAGTCCATTTTTAGGTGTTGCGTCCCTTTTGTGCTTTAACATTAAATGAAATTGTATGGGTATGTGTCCCTTTAACTCCTTGGAAGCCAGAGGACACCTCTAGCGTATTCCTTCGCAATGCATTGGAGACATCTTTAAGATACAAGGGGTTAAGTAAGTTTGCATTTGTTTTGAGAAACCTGTTACATTGCTAAGCTGCTTATGATAAAAAAAAACAATTGCGGGAAGATATCCAGATTGCATATTATCGTGGGGAATTCATAATCATTTTGCATCCAGGATGATGGTATTAACATGTCCCGCAGTAATATAATATAACATTGCAAACAAGATTACAGGGATCCACCGACAATAACGGAGATATACAGGGAACATCCTAATCTTCCAGCCTTCTGTCACCGACAGGGAATGTAACGCGATTATCGCGTCTGGAATCAATCAACTCCTCTCTGCGCTTTCACAGATAGGGGAATCTGAGAGGGGCTGAGGCTGATGTTAATCAGAACAACTGGGACAATTGTGGAGCAGCCCAACTGTTTGATAGAGGACAAACAGAAATCACTTGGATTAAAACTGGACTTTTAACCCATTGAAAGCCAGAAAGGTCTCCAATGCATTGAAAAGCAATGCGTTGGAGAGCTCTCTGGCTTTCAAAGGGTTAAAATTCCCTTTTTTTTTAAATCAATGATAATTTTTATTGGTCCCCTATTGGGCAGTTGGTTTGTTCCACTCTACCTTTATAAATAAATCCCAACTCCCGGTAGGTTACACTGAACAATATCAATGCTCCAATTCTGTATAGTGCATATGACCTTTGCTGTACACAGCAGGGTCTATACCTACCTAGAGTAACTCCAGAGGCCTAACAAGAAGCCACTGGGCCCTGATGCAAAAGTTGCCATGGGCTCCCCACGACCACATAGCCCCCACCCCATTGGCCATCTCCATTGGACACCTCCACAATGCTCCCAATCTCCACATTGACCCCCATCATCTACATATTGCCTGCATCATCTCAATATTGCCCCCCCATTATCTCCATATTGCCCCCAATCATCTACATATTGCCTGCATCATCTCAATATTGCCCCCCCATTATCTCCATATTGCCCCCAATCATCTACATATTGCCTGCATCATCTCAATATTGCCCCCCCATTATCTCCACATTTACCCCCATCATCTACATATTGCCTGCATCACCTCAATATTGCCCCCCCATTATCTCCATATTGCCCCCAATCTCCACATTCCCCCCAGCCCCAGTGTCCGTTTCCTACCTCCATGGTGGTCCAACGGCATGACAGGAGAGGTCTGTGCCTCCTCCTGCACAGACCTCTATACTTCTGGAGCTCCCGTGAGCTCTTCACTAAAGTAGAACGCTGGGATATGATGTCATTTCCCAGAGCTCTGCATTACTAAAGAGCCAAAGAGGGAGCTCAGCTGCTATAGGTCTGTGCCGAAGAAGGCACAGACCTCAGCATGTTGCGGGTGCTGGGCTGGGGGTCACAGGGGGCAGCCGGGCTCCTGGACTGACGGGCCCGGTCGAGAGTGTGACCCCTATTATTACGCCATTCTCTCCAGTCCAATCAATTATTGAGCTATCTGTTCTGCCAGAGACAGGTCCAGTGGATGAAATCTGCTTCCAGTTACCTGCAGCCAATCTGTACACAGCTTTCATATGTGGTACCCAGCAGCAGCCAATCAGAGAGCCGACAGTAATGCAGATAGTGGCATCACAGCATTTTCACGGTTTTAGCGCCCCACTGCCATAATAACTGTTTACGGATTATTTCTCGTGCTTTTGTAAAGAAGACGTGTTTTATCCCTTTGACCACTCAAGTGGGTACACAACGCATTGTTTTGCAAAGTGTTGCATACCTTTCTGGCACTCAACAGGTTAATAAAGCAACCCAAAAGCTTTAACACATGCCACGACACTGGTAGATTTGTGTTAAGGACCAGTGATGTCCCAGAATCCATGTTGAAAAAAACACCTGCTACGGGTGGAGCCGTCCTAGAATCCATTGCGGAAAAAAAAGTGCTGTGTGTGGGCCATCCCAGAATCCATTGCAGAAACAAAATGTGCAGTGGGTGGGCTATCCCAGAATCCATTGCAGAAACAAAATGTGCAGCTGGTGGGGTTAAAGAAGAAAGTCTGCAGATCAGACACAGGTTTTGTCTTTTGAATATGGATTTCTTCTTCTAACAATGATAAACACTTTGAGGTGTTAAGAAGGTCATTTGTTTCCTGTGCAGAATTTTGTTGTTGGAATGTGTGATGGAACCAAGAGGTGGTAAGGTCAGCTTTGGAGATGGTTTAACATGTACAATTATAAATCTCTATATCGTTTCAATATATATAGCTCAGTACATGATTCATGATTCAATGTATCTCCCATTAAAGAAAAGGTTGGTGACCCCTGCTGTAGACAAAGGATGGTAAAAACATGGCACACGTGTATTCTAAAAATAAATGATACAGACAATGTTCTCCATGTCGGCTAAATTAGCTGAATTTTTATTGTAAATAAGAACATGTATAGAACCTATTATTCATTGTATCGTAAATGTTCCTTTTTTTCCATTTCAGGAATGAAAATAAAGATATTGGGGGTAGATGTGTTTAAAGAAACATTAACGTCCTCCTAATTTGCCTTAATCTGGGTCCAAATCCCTAATGGCCACTATGAGTAAGTTGTGTCAGGACTGGTTCCCCAAAACTAATCTTTCACTAGTCTTGGATGTCATATCCATAGAGGCCAACGGGACAGGTTTTGTTGGACTACAAGACTCCAAATTACCCCTTTGAAGTCCTCTTAGGAATCTTCAATGGATAGTGTTTGAGCTAGGGTGACCACATTTCCGTTCTGCTATTCCGGGACATGTGGTCACCCTACTCCTCTTCATCTCCACATTGCCCCTTGTTGCCCTACCTTGATTCCCCGGTGGTCTAGCGGTGTGGAAAGTGCTCTGTGCCTCCTCCGGCACAGAGCTGAAGCTCCCGCGCGCTGTGCTCAGTAATGCAGAGCGCTGGGAGATGATGTCATCTCCCAGCGCTCTGTATTACTAGAGCGCTTGCCTCCAGGAGATCCGCTGGATTGCCGCCCTGGATGTCAGCCTGCAAACTGTGTGTCACATCATGGACGCTGCAAGGGATCGCTGATTTATGCTACCAAGCGCTCCCTCGCGGCGTCCATGATGTGACACACCACTTGCAGGCTGACATCCAGGGCGGCATATATAAAAAAAACCACAGCAAACACTGCTGTGTGGGTGGCTTGGCTTCATTCCGGGACACTTCATTGTCCCGGTGGGAGATGACCCGGGACGCGGGACATACGCTTGCAATAAGGGACAGTCCCGGACATTCCAGGACCCGTGGTCACCCTAGTTTGAGCTCATGGCAAGAGAATAATGTTGCCCCTTTCCATGAACTTGGTTATAATTGGATGGTAATTTCAGGACCAGTGACTTTCGTCGTGGGTTTTGGTGGACATCCACATTAAAGTAGCAGTAAACTTTTTTTATGAAAACACATATTTTACAGAGCATTTCCTGATTAATAAAACAAGGTCACTCCCAACGCTGTCAAATGTTTCATTCAAAATTTACAGTAGTTCAAATAATCAGGAACTGAATTTCCTGTGTTTACTTCCTGATAGTTCTAACTGACAGGACATTAAATTACTGTGTTTACTTCAGTTGTAACTGACAGGAAGTGAACTTACTGAGTTTACTTCCTGATAGTTCTAACTGACAGGAAGTGAATTTACTGTGTGTTTACTTCCTGATAGTTCTAACTGACAGGAAGTGAATTTACTGTATTTACTTCCTGATAGTTCTAACTGACAGGAAGTGACAGGCAGTTTCTATCACATTCTATGGAGAACTGTATGTCTCTGACTTTTCTGACTTTCCTCTCCATTAGAATCTAATAGGAAATCTAATTAGAATTTGACCACTAGAGGGCACTGCTAATGTAAAAAAACATGGGTTTAAACTGTAATAACTCTGGAAATATAAATCTCTCGGCAGCGGGAGTACCCTTATTTTACTCGGTAGGAAAATCCCTACAGTATATATTTTTTCATAAAAAAAGTTTACTGCTCCTTTAAAGAAACATGAACGTCCTCCTAATTTGCCTTAATCTGGGTCCAAATTCCTAATGGCCACTATGAGTAAGTTGTGTCAGGACTGGTTCCCCAAAACAAATCTTTCACTAGTTTTGGATGTCACATCCATAGAAGCCAAAGGGACTGGTTTTGTTGGACTACAAGACTCCAGATTACGCCTTTGAAGTCCTCTTAGGAAGCCTTCAATGGATAGTGCTTGAGCTCATGGAGTCTGTCAAAAAAAGAGAATAATGTTGCCCCTCTCCATGAACTTGGTTATAATTTGGTGGTAATTTCAGGGCCAGTGACTTTCATTGTGGGTTTTGGTGGACATCCACATTAAAGTATCAGTAAACTTTTTTTATTAAAACACATATTTTACAGAGCATTTCCTGATTAATAAAACAAGGTCACTCCCATCACTGTCAGATGTTTTATTCAAAATTTATAGTAGTTTAAATAATCAGGAAGTGAATTTACTGTGTTTACTTCCTGATAGTTCTAACTGACAGGAAGTGAATTTACTGTGTGATTACTTCCTGATAGTTCTAACTGACAGGAAGTGAATTTACTGTGTTTACTTCCTGATAGTTTTAACTGACAGGAAGTGAATTTACTGTGTTACTTCCTGATACTTCTAACTGACAGGAAGTGAATTTACTGTGTGATTACTTCCTGATAGGTCTAACTGACAGGAAGTGAATTTACTGTGTGTTTACTTCCTGATAGTTCTAACTGACAGGAAGTGAATTTACTGTGTTTACTTCCTGATAGTTTTAACTGACAGGAAGTTAATTTACTGTGTTTACTTCCTGATACTTCTAACTGACAGGAAGTGAATTTACTGTGTTACTTCCTGATAGTTCTAACTGACAGGAAGTGAATTTACTGTGTGATTACTTCCTGATAGGTCTAACTGACAAGAAGTGAATTTACTGTGTGTTTACTTCCTGATAGTTCTAACTGACAGGAAGTGAATTTACTGTGTTTACTTCCTGATAGTTTTAACTGACAGGAAGTTAATTTACTGTGTTTACTTCCTGGTAGTTCTGACAGGAAGTGACTCAGCAGTTTCTATCACATTCTGTGGAGAACTGTTATGTCTCTGAATTTTCTGACTTTCCTCTCCATTAGAATCTAACAGGAAATCTAATTAGAATTTGACCACTAGAGGGCCCTGCTAATATAAAAAAACATGGGTTTAAACTGTAATAACTCTGGAAATATAAATCTCTCTGCAGTGGGAGTACCCTTATTTTACTCAACAGGAAAATCCCTACAATATATATTTTTTCATAAAAAAAGTTTCCTGCTCCTTTAAATGAGAAAGAAAGTCAGTGGGGTACTGGAGGGTGGCAACTACTAGGAGATTACAGGTTAACTGTAAGGGTTAAGCTTCGGCAGAGCAGAACCTGCCTTGTTTGCGAGTTTAGGGGAATAGGCAAGGGCTGAGAATTTGGGGTTTATTGTTATTTGGAATTCGTGTTTATCTCTCTGGAGCTCAAAGGGTTAAATAAAGCTGTGGCCTGCTTCTCTGCACTCACCTAAGTGTCATGGTGTCTTTCCTTTTAAATGGGTACCCCCTTTCCGAGAGATGTTCCTTTATAATATAAAGATCCAACTTACACGATGGTCTCTGAGTGAAACAAGTGTTCACAGATCATAGCGGAAGCAGAAGAACATCCAGGATCAGACTGTGCATTTAATTCTGCTTTGCAATGATGATTTTAGGATTCAGGTTACACATCTTTCTAGCCTTAGGCTGCGTTATAAAACTGTTCTAACTCTAACTTCATCCTGCTGGCTGCCTGTTGTCTAATCGCAATCAGAGCACTTGATTAGAAACTGATTATTTCAGCTGTTTGTAATATCAGTTTCATCTGAACTAATTTCCAGTAGAAGCAGTGATATTAAAGAGAAAGTAATACTTCGTTTTATCTTTATTTTATTTTGTAGGCATCAAAAAAACATGAAGAACGATATAAGTCTTATCTCTCAAACCTTTATGGTTTGAGAGATATTCACAAGCAAAGTTTCCCCTCCCGCCCCTTTTACCTAGTGTAAGCCATCTCTTCTCAGATGTGGAATGCAGTCCATAGACCAGACAGATAACAGCAGGGGACAATCTTCTTCCTATGAGAACAATGAAAGCCCTGCCCCCCTTGACAAGCTTTTCAGGTTTTTCCCTTATCTTAATTGAAGATTGTCCCTCTCTGCAGTCTACCTGGGCACCTCCCTTCTGATCTGGCTGAGCAGTGTTACATCAGTAAAAGGGGCAGGAGGGGGATACTTTGTCATTGAATTACTCTGGAACTACAACTCTGACAGAATTGAAATAACACTCTCCAAAGTCCAAATACTATGATGATTAATTAGAGCTGCTTTTATTATGAAACATTACTGTCCCTTTAATATAAATGCATCTTTATACCATTTGTTATAAAGGGGATCACAACCTCTTGGTTTTTTTCCCTTAAAGGGTTAGTAATGTGATATATATATATATATATATATATATATATATATATATATATATATATATATATATATATGTATAGTATTATTGTAGATATTGAAAAAATAAATTAATCAAAACCAGTCATATCTCTCAAACCTTTATGATTTGAGAGATATAGAGTTTTAAAGTTCTCCCCTCCATTCCCTTTCCCTGTAAAACTGACAGCAGGAAATTTGTGTCGGGCGACTCGAGGCGGCTCTTCAGCAGAGCCAAAACACTGCAATCTAAAAAGAAATTCTTCATTGACACGGTCTACAAAGTGAGCCTGGTTTGAGGCAGTAGACCGTTCTCATAAAGATTCTCATTGGATACAATGCTATTTCGGCTCTGCAGACGAGCTGTCCAGTTCTGGAACCAGAATCCTAGTTTGTCAGCTAGAGCGCTGACGTGGATAAGGGGCGGAAGGGGGAACTTAACAAAAATATTACAAAAAAAACTATATATAAATAAAAATATCACTCCCTACTTTCACTCACCTGCATCTGGTAATTAATGCAGCTAGCAGTCAAATACTTCCCCCTGCACTGAGACATGCTCTCTTCTGTTTGAGTTCCCAGAGAGGAAGGAATTCATCTCTCAAAGCCTGCAACTTGTGAACTTTGCTTGTGTCTGGTGGACTGCGTTGCTGTATGTTTATTTCCAAAGCTGATAAACTGATTAACAGTCCAAATACAGTCAGGAGCTGATGTGTTTAGTTAGTGCTCAGAAGAGCAAGGATTTTGCTTTATTTGATTTGCTTGTGATGCTTCTGTCTCACCACTAGGAGACAAATAAACAGGCAAAGACTTGAATTGTCCTCCTCCTGTTTGTGAAGTGTCTCTGCAACCTAGAAGGCTGATCCCAGGACAGAAGGTGCAAAACATTAAAGAGTAATTCAGAGGGTTAAAACTGTGTGTCTGATGTAAAAGTAGAGAATTCTGGAGCGCCAAACGGAAGAAATCAAACTTCTCATTGTTTTAGATGGGGATTTTAATTCCTTGAATCGGAGAGAAGTTTCCATCGCATTTTGACATAATGAACTGAAGTCCCCACTAGCGCTCAAGAGGTTAAAGGGATAGTAATGTTTCATAATAAAAACAGCACTAATTAATCATCATAGTATTTGGACTTTGGAGAGTGTTATTTCAATTCTGTCAGAGTTGTAGTTCAAGATTAATTCAATGACAAAGTATCTCCCTCCCGCCCCTTTTACTGATGTAACACTGCTCAGCCAGATCAGAAGGGAGGTGCCCAGGTAGACTGCAGAGAGGGACAATCTTCAATTAAGATAAGGGAAAAACCTGAAAAACTTGTCAAGGGGGGCAGGGCTTTCATTGTTCTCATAGGAAGAAGATTGTCCCCTTCTGTTATCTGTCTGGTCTATGGACTGCATTCCACATCTGAGAAGAGATGGCTTACACTAGGTAAAAGGGGCGGGAGGGGAAACTTTGCTTGTGAATATCTCTCACACCATAAAGGTTTGGGAGATAAGACTTATATCGTTCTTCATGTTTTTTTAATGCCTACAAAATAAAATAAAGATAAAATGAAGTATTACTATCCCTTTAAAAGCACCATTTACAACAAAGGAGACATGAAAAATGCTTTATCAATGTCCTTTTCTGCATCTGGTGTGCCCTTGAGTTGAACTACTTTCTTAGTGCATCTGCCTGGCCGTTGTATGGTGTATAACAGTATTTATACCACCCAATCATTTTAATCTTTCCTGAAAATCCAGTAAAAATAGTTTTGATTATATTCAGATTTGTCTGTAGGGAGGGTTAGACTGGCCACATCATTGCAATCTTTCCTCTAATCACTTATATCTCGTATACTCGCTAAACTGCAAGATGATGGCTGAAGGAGCATAATTATATTGATATAACACGACTTAATGCTAAAAGATACCAGATAATGAACATAACGCAATTAGCAAAACAATTCACCCAAACATCTGTCAGACATAATTATCATCTGTGTCTTAGTTATACACAAACCAAGTCTCTAGCACAGTGATTCTTATCCAGGGAGAACTGGGTGTGACAAAGAGGTGATAAAGCGGAGATGACTTCTCCAGTGATATCACTTCTCCGGTTCCTATGCTATTCTATAGAGCCTATGCACCAACATCTCCAAAGTTGGAGAAATCCTGGGGCAGATTCACTAAGTGGTGATAAAGAGATGATGAGTTCTACAGTTTATCACTTCTCCAGTTCCTATGTTATTCTATAGAGCCCATGCACTAATATCTCCCAGAGACATATTGCAGCTCCATAGGCCCCTAGGCAAGGTATCATCTTGGGGCCCCATATCTTTTGATCTGGTGCTTCTGACACAGAGTGCTGCTAGCAGGTACTAACAGATGACAGTTGGCACCATGTTAGACGTAGAAATAGAGGAGGCAAATATAGTCCAGTTGATACCTTTATTGGCTAACTAAGCAGATTTAGGAGGCAAGCTTTCAAACCTCTTAGGTCTCTTCCTCAGGCATGTTAACATGCCTGAGGAAGAGACCTAAGAGGTCTTGAAAGCTTGCATCCTAAATCTGCTTAGTTAGCCAATAAAGGTATCAACTTAAAGAATGGGAGGGGTAGACAGCGCAAGAAATATCCTCTAAGTGTAGTAGGTTATAGTAATAATAATAATAATAATCTTAATTTATATAGCGCCAACTTATTCCGCAGCGCTATACAATAGCATAAAATATAAATGTTTGTGACAAGATAAAAAACTTTATTACGTTCAAATATGAGAATTTAAATTCTCTCAAAGGTCAGCGTCGGAGCGTTGCCATGGTACCCCGCGGCAATGCTCCGACGTTGCAGGAGTGAGAGAGGTGACCGGGGAGCATTGTGAGCAGCTCCCTGGGCTCCCTCTCTGCAGCACCGACCCTGACACAGGGTATCGGTGCTGGCATCGGCCACATTTGCGCGAGTACAAGTACTTGCGCAAATGCTGGTATCGGCACCGATACCGATACCAGTATCGGTATCGGTGCAACCCTACTAGGTGTGTATAATGCAGTAACCCTACAGCCTTGTATTTCATATCTACTTCACTGTCTATGTATAGTCATTTCTCCCCCTCACCCATTACTTTACTTTAACACTTCACTGTCCCTCTTCTCCTCAGTCTCTCATCTCCTCCTCCCTTGTCACCCCGACTCACCTATCCCCTTGCCATTCATGCATAGTCCCAATCTCGCCATTTTACTCCCACATCACTATTACATTATCTATCACTGCATCTGTCACTTAACCCTCTGTCTGCCAACCTATTTCTTCAAATGTACTGCAGTATCCACTGCTGTAATCTAAATTATTCCTTTACTCTCAAACATCTTCTCACTGTGACCTTCACCAAGTACATAGCACACTCACTTCAACTGTAAGGATACAGGGCCTTATTCATCAAGTAACACAGGTCACTCACTTCAACTGTAAGGATACAGGGCCTTATTCACCAAGTAACACAGGTCACTCACTTCACCTGTAAGGATACAGGGCCTTATTCACCAAGTAACACAGCACACTCACTTCAACTGTAAGGATACAGGGCCTTATTCACCAAGTAACACAGCACACTCACTTCAACTGTAAGGATACAGGGCCTTATTCACCAAGTAACACAGGTCACTCACTTCACCTGTAAGGATACAGGGCCTTATTCACCAAGTAACACAGCACACTCACTTCAACTGTAAGGATACAGGGCCTTATTCACCAAGTAACACAGCACACTCACTTCAACTGTAAGGATACAGAGCCTTATTCACCAAGTAACACAGCACACTCACTTCAACTGTAAGGATACAGGGCTTTATTCATCAAGTAACACAGCACACTCACTTCAACTGTAAGGATACAGGGCCTTATTCACCAAGTAACACAGCACACTCACTTCAACTGTAAGGATACAGGGCCTTATTCATCAAGCTGAAGAGCTGCAATTAAAACCTTTTTACAGCTCTTATCAGCATATCTACATCCCCACTGCGTGTGTCACACACTTTCTACATATGTGACATACGTCCATGTATGTGTGTGTTTCATTCAAAAGTTATTAATTTTCAAAGTTGAATTTTTTAGGTGCAATATCATAGTGGCCTGAAATTGTAGAGTGGCGCTGTTGCTACACCATCCTAAGGAGATTTATGGTCCTGGGACCAGAGCTGTCCATAGGATTGTGTAGCAACAGCGCCACTGTACAATTTCAGGCCACTGTGATATTGCACCTAAAAAATTCAACTTTGAAAATTAATAACTTTTGAATGAAACACCTTTCAGCAGTGGGAGTACTCTTGTTTTACTCAGGGGGATAAACCCTACAACATATTTTTACATTTTAAGTATTACTATCCCTTTAATTGCATGTCTGTAACACTGCATATTTCTGTTTCACACAATGTCTCTCTGTGTAAATAATATAACGGGCAACGCCGTCCCACATTGCTAGTATATTTATAGAAAGAAATTGTTATATCACTGGGAACTTGCAGGATTTGACTCTGAGACTTCAGGTTTTTGAACAAAGTCTTAGGGGTGAAAGGTCAGATCTCGGAGTGACGGAGCTCAGTGCTGCTAACAAAGTGATCACAGAATAATTGCTTCTTTAGCCTTAAATGAATACAGTTTCTACCAAAAAATACGAAGGGGAAAAAGACCTACTTGTCTTGTGTGCATTCAGGCAGTGATATCTCTAGGATGGAAAAAAAGAACCCCTAAGGGTAAGGTTCACCCGCTCAAAGGAATATAGAGAATTACTTGGGAATTGTCACGTCCAACAAAACAGAGGTGCTCGCCTTTAAATTAACCCTTTGATGGCCAGAGCGGTATTGCAATGCACTTCGAAGGATATATAATAGCTCAACCATCTCAAAAGAAATCAGTGAGAATTAACAAACACTCAGAAAACCAACAGTAAAAAAATAAAGTACAAAATCACATCTGCTGCCCATTCATTCCCTACCTCCTCTTCTGATCCACCCCCCACCCCTAATAATCTGAATTCATTTATATACATGGCACTGGATTTAATAAACCAATTATTTTGAATGTATCTAATCCTGGGCATGTCTGCGAATATCAATAGGTTGTGCGGAAAGACAGAGGGAGAAGTCTTGCTGGATTGAGGGGGCGATATCAGAGGGAGAAGTCTTGCTGGATCGAGGGGGAGATATAAAAGTTAGTGTAAACATGTATATGTGACTGTTTCGCATGAAAATTGGCTGCACTTCTATATAAAAGTGTTTGTACATAAATACACCATTTGAGGTTGCGTCAATGTAGAAAAATTGTAATATATTGCAACAGTCGCGTCTAATTCGTTCCCTTGGTGTAATCTCAGTATTGTCAGTCTGTATTTAACCCTTTGAGTTCCAGAGGGGTACGCAACTCATTGCTTTGCAATGCGTTGCGTACCCCTCTGGCACTCAAAATGTTAAAATGTCAAAATACTGAAGAAAAAATGACCCACGCGTCGCAATAATATCATTCACACCCTCTTTCCTCTCCCGTCTCAAACCTTTTTTCACCTTTTCACTCCTTACCTCTCTCCCTACATCTTGAATGATCCCCCCTCTGTCTTCAACACTTTGAGTGCCAGAGGGGTGCGGAATGCATTGCTCTGCAATGCATTCCGTACCCCTCTGGCACTCAGAGGGTTAAGTCTACCATGAAATCCTATCTTCTAGAGCACTAGGACGATGCACTGCCTTTGGGCAAACTCAGCACTTGTAATGTCACAGCACTTGACACCCTCATACCCTGTCGTCTGTCTCTAATGTCTCTAAATACCCATTTAGACTGTAAGCTCCTTGGAACAGGGACTTCTCTCGTGTTGTTTTTATGACTGTGACTCTTATTTTATCCCCATTTACTTATTGTAACATACATCTATTGTAAGGCACTGCGTACACTGTGTAGCGCCATAAAAACCAAGATATACGTACATCAAGTTTAGTATGCATGTATAAAACTCTCGCTAACGCCATTACACTTACCACCTACCGCACACGCATGCAGGAGCTAATATTGTGTTTGCCTTTGATCATTTTTTTATACATCTCTCCCAATGTCTTCCATAAGACTTGGATATCATCTACGTGGAGGCAGCCATGACGGTTCCTGGAAGAACCACAGGACAAAACACTCTGCTACTCTATAGATCTCTAGTTAGACCTCATCTAGAGTATTTGTGTACAGTACTGGAGACTCCATCTCCAGAACGATATAGATACTCTAGAGTATTGTGTACAGTGCAGGAGACCCCATCTCCAGAATGATATAGATACTCTAGAGTATTGTGTATAGTACTGGAGACCCCATCTCCAGAATGATATAGATACTCTAGAGTATTGTGTACAGTACTGGAGACCCCATCTCCAGAATGATATAGATACTCTAGAGTATTGTGTACAGTACAGGAGACCCCATCTCCAGAATGATATAGATACTCTAGAATATTGTGTACAGTACAGGAGACCCCATCTCCAGAATGATATAGATACTCTAGAGTATTGTGTACAGTACTGGAGACCCCATCTCCAGAATGATATAGATATCTAGAGTATTGTGTATAGTACTGGAGACCCCATCTCCAGAATGATATAGATACTCTAGAGTATTGTGTACAGTACTGGAGACCCCATCTCCTGAAGGATATAGATACTTTAGAGAGAATTCAGAGAAGGGCTACTAAAATGGTGACTGGTTTACAGGAAAAGAAATATCAGGATAGACCAAAGGATCTGAACATGTATAGCTTGGAGGAGAGAAGAGAGAGAGGGGATATGATAGACACATTCAAATACATGAAGGAATTCAACAAAGTGCAGGAGGGAAGTATATTTCATAGGAGTAAAAATGTTAGGACAAGAGGTCATAGTGTAAAACTAGAGGGACAGAGGTTTAGACATAATATCAGAAAGTTTTGCTTCACTGAGAGGGTAGTAGATAAATGAAATAGCCTACCAGCAGAAGTGGTACAAGTAAATACAGTGAAAGAATTTAAGCATGCATGGGATAGGCATAAGGCTGTCCTTAAGGTAAGAAAAGACCAAGGACCAAAAAAGGTTTGAGGTTTTTACAGTAGGAAAACGGGCGACTAGATGGGCCGAATGGTTCTTATCTGCCGTCAAATTCTCATTTCAAGAATCAGACGAGGGTACAACACATTACTTCTCAATATGCCCCCTCATTGTCCTTAAACCTTTGAGTGCCAAACGAGTATCCATTGAATGCACTGATTACCCATCTTGCGCACAAAGTGTTAAGTATGCTCATTACTCTGATGTCTCCTGCTTGCAAAAAAAAACTTTCAGCAACTATCATGTCTTCCTGCCTCAACCGGCGCTGATTGAAGATTTTATCATTTGTGCCCAAAGAGCAAGATCAGAACTTATAATAAATTAAGTGGGAATAATAAAAGGAGGTGTTAGTTATATTTTAACCCTTTGAGTGCCAGAGGGGTACGGAATGCATTGCTTTGCAATGCATTCCGTACCCCTCTGGCACTCAAAGGGTTAAGATTGAGTATTGTTATTAACCCCTTTGAGTGTCAGAGTGGTACGCAACGCATTGCTTTTGCTTTGCTTTGCTTTTAAATGACATGTATTTGTTTCTGCAATCCCTGCAGAAGTCATATCTTTTATGACAGTGCATAACATGGTGCTATTTTTCCTGCCGTACACATGTCTAAATAAACATACAATTAGCAGTGCTGATGCTTGTAAAATGATGGCTTGTGTTTCAGACTGTCACTGTGTGACAACACAGAATATCTTCCCACACGCTTATTTCCATGTCACCAGCCTCTAATCAGACACACACACTCCAACCCTGCAAACATTCACCTGCTACATAGACCAGACACCCACGTTCATTATGTAGACCCCCTCCTATTTATACTGAACAATATATGATGGCTGGATCATTTTCTGACACCTGTCCCTTAGAAATGATTGTCCATTTCACTACAGGGCGAGGGAAGATTAAAGGGATAGTAATGTTTCATAATAAAAGCAGCTCCAATTAATCATCATAGTATTTGGACTTTGGAGAGTGTTATTTCAATACTGTCAGAGTTGTAGTACAAGAGTAATTGAATGATAAAGTATCCCCCTCCTGCCCCTTTTACTGATGTAACACTGCTCAGCCAGAGCAGAAGGGAGGTGCCCAGGTAGACTGCAGAGAGGGACAATCTTCAATTAAGATAAGGGAAAAACCTGAAAAACTTGTCAAGGGGGGCAGGGCTTTCATTATTCTCATAGGAAGAAGATTGTTCCCTGCTGTTATCTGTCTGGTCTATGGACTGCATTCCACATCTGAGAAGAGATGGCTTACACTAGATAAAAGGGGCGAGAGGGGAAACTTTGCTTGTGAATATCTCTCAAACCATAAAGGTTTGAGAGATAAGATTTATATTGTTCTTCATGTTTTTTTAATGCCTACAAAATAAAATAAAGAGAAAACGAAGTATTACTATCCCTTTAAAGGGATAACAATCTGCTATATTAAGTTAACATTCTGAAAGTGCATGATATGTAATATATGAAGTCATACTGCCTATAGTTTTTATTTATTAATGTTTATCTTGACATATTTTTACACTTCAGTGTTCCTGATATTTAGCTCTCTGCAGCAATTTTCAGGGAGCTCTCTGACAAGCACTGTGAAAACAGTAATAGAGATACAATGTAAAATAAATATCTTGGAAATGTGATACAGCATACATATCACTCAGTGATGCAGGGATAGTGATACAATGTAAAATAGATACAATGGAAATAAGATACGACAGGAGTGTATAAACTGAGGCCCTTCAGCTGTTGTAGTTGTAGTTCACAAAAGCTGGCGGATCTCAGGTTGGATACCCTGTCATACAGCACACAGATCATGCAGTGTTACACTGTATCACTTTCCTGCTTTGATGGTTGCACACGTCTCTAGAACGCAAAGGGTTAACGATATAGTCACTTAATATGGGAAAAATACATTCTGCAGGGCTTAGAAAATGTTACTCTGACTGCTGACAGATGTTTTGTTCAAATGTTATGGCAGTTCAAACTATGGATGCAGCACCTCCATGGTACCTGAAATGTTACAGTGGCGCTGTAGCTGCAACAGCTTATTAAGGGCCGTTTCACATTTTAATACGTGGTTGGACCCGGTGTACGCAGGGGGACTCCTGTTTCAGGGGCCCCAGTGGGGGGGTCTCAAGAGTCCCAGTTTTACTGAAAGGAACCTATTTAATTCTGTGGTCAGATGTTCGGTGAGAAATAAGGTTTTTCCACAGGCACAATTCATATGTTTCTCTGGTTTCTCCAACAAATAAGAATGGAAAATAATAGGTTACAACTAAACATATGATTAATATGAGGGCCTCCCCGACAGTTCCTGTAGGAGATTCAGGGTGTTCATAACGTTTTGAGTGCCAGAGCAATGCGTTCGACATCCCTCTGGTGCTCAAAGGGTTAAGAAGCCCTGCTGTCACTGGCAATAGCTGTGCTCTTCAAGTTTGAGCTTCAGTAACTTTTGAATAATACATCTTTACGCAGTGTATTCAGGAGGATAAACGCAACATCTATCTAACTGTCTGTCTATCTATCTATCTATCTATCTATCTATCTATCTATCTATCTATCTATCTCATGTCTATCTTTCTATCTATATCTATCTATCTATCTATCTATCTATCTATCTATTTGTGTATCTCATATCTATCTATCTATATATCTATCTGTCTATCTATCTATCTATCTATCTATCTATTTGTTTATCTCATATCTATCTATCTATCTCATATCTATCTATCTATCTGTCTATCTCATATGTATCTATCTATCGCATATCTATCAATCTATCTATCTATCTATCTATCAATCTATCTATCTATCTATCTTATATCTATTGATCTCATATCTATCTATCAATCTATCTATCTATCTATCTATCTATCTATCTATCTATCTTATATCTATTGATCTCATATCTATCTATCTATCTATCTATCTATCTATCTATCTCATATCTATCTGTCTATCTCATATCTATCTATCTATATATCTATCTATCTCATATCTATCTGTCTATCTCATATCTATCTATCTATCTATCTATCTATCTATCTATCTATCTATCTCTCTCATATCTATCTATTTCATATCTATCTATCTATCTATCTATCTATCTATCTATCTCATATCTATCTATCTATCTATCTATCTATCTATCTATCTATCTATCTCAAATGTCTATCTATCTCAAATGTCTATCTATCTATCTCGTATCTATTTCATATCTATCTATCTATCTATCTATCTATCTATCTATCTATCTCGTATCTATTTCATATCTATCTATCTATCTATCTATCTATCTATCTATCTCATATCTATTTCATATATATCTATCTGTCTCATATCTATCATCTATCTATCTATCTATCTATCTATCTATCTATCTATCTATCTAACTATCTCATATCTATCTATCTATGTCTCTCAAATCCCTCTAATATTGTAATATCTAATATCATATTCAGCGATACCCTCTCTCATAGGGTTATGTTTGAGTGCCAGAAAAGCATTGGCACAGTGGGTAGGATATACCTTAGCTGGCAATCAAAGGGTCAAAAGTATATGACCCAGTTTTAATTCTTTGATCTTAGTTTAACACTTTAAACTTTTGAGTGCCAGCGGGACGTGTAACGAACACCGCACTGCACATGCCTCTGGCACTCACAATGTTAATCATTTAATGAATGTGTAAATATATGTTTCTATGGTTGCGGTGTATAATGGAGCTTATTAATAAATGATATTAATATTATTCTCTGGTCTCTTTAATTTTAGGGTTATTATCTATCTACAGTTCATTCCCCCGCTAGCGCTGTAATTTAATTATGTTGTCATCATTAGCCAATTAAGAGACAAAAGAAGCCTGGATCACCAATCCGTGTAACGGCATTATCACAACAGGAGGCGATTTATAACTGTACTGAGTGCAGACTGTACAGGATCTAGGTTATATCTCTGCAATCTAACCATGTCTATACACTGTGTGTTTATTTCTCTATAGCGCCATATGTGTACACAGCGCTGAAATTATCATAGTAATATGCAAGGCTTAACCCTTTGAGTTCCATAGTACATGCAGTAATGGCCCTCAATTAATCAGAGCAATGTGTTGCCCCTCTGGCACTCAAGAGGATCCAAAAATATTTTTTATAGTTATGTAGAGTTTAAAATATTAATCAAATTGCTCCACGCCCTATCTCTCAAACCACTATGGCTTGAGAGATATAGGGATTCAAAGATCCCCCCTCCCTCCCCTTCTCCTGATGTCAGCGTTTAGCTGACAGCTGGAGATCCCGGTCCGTGGACCAACAGGCGGCTCTGCAGCAGACCCTAAATTGCGTTACTTAAAAAGAAGTGCCAGAACCGTCATGAGCCCTTAAGGGGTTAAAAAAAATAAACATTATAGTTCTCGTCCTAAGCAATGAGCACCCCTCATGAATGAAACACATGACTACCAATTGGGTTTAACCCTTTGAGTGCCCGAGGGGTACGCAACACATTGCGTTGCGTACCCCTCTGGCACTAAAAGGGTTAAAAAGGTCCGCAGCTTTACGGTAAGCAATGACAATATACATGAACTTGTTTAGAAATAGCAAAGTGTTCCCAGCCATACAGAGTAACAACACAATGCTTGTTAGCAAACTTAACACCTATTAATGCCTTTTAATGCGTTGCGTACTGCACTGGAACTCAAAGGTATAAATATGACCCTATTCAAGGATAATACCCTATAGGCCTGACATTGAAAGTCCCAATGGGTAAGGCACCCTTTAACCCATGGATGAAGTCTGGGGGAGAAGGCACCCATAGGCCTCAGGCTTCATCCAGTACGTCTGAACAATGGAACTCAACATTTGCAATAACCATCTGCCTGGCAAGGACACCAACGCCCAAGCTGTGACCAAAAAAAACAACTAAAGAACAGGGTGAGAGAGGGATGCACCTCGCTCTCCAGCCTGCAAATTTGGCAGGACGTCACGTGCAATACCACCGCCAGGACCACGCTCTCTTTCTCAAAGTCACCTCTCATGCCAGGTCTCACAGTGTAGGACATGTTCCTCTTTTCCACTAGGCCTGCTGCTAGTCAGATCCAGAGGAAACTTTCATGCTGATGAGTAACATAAGGGTACTATTACTGCTGGAAGAGATTTATTAAAAAGTTATCATTAGCTGAAACCTATCTACAGCACCAGCTGGTGTCCAGACCTGGGAACTCTCTGGATTGGACTCCGGTGTTTACAGTGCATTACCGGGTCTCCGGGGACTGACACAGATTCTCCCGTTGTGAGGTGGGGGGGTCTTATGAAACTATGCCCACATCTGCTCCTTCCCAGTCTGTTCCTCCCATTTCTCTCCAACTTATCCTCCTTCTCCACCCAGTTCCACCCATTTCCTGCCCACTTTTTGATCATGATCATTAAGGCCCGTCCACACTTGCAAGTAATCCCCACCCTTTTTATGCAAATCACATCATTTATATCCTCCCAGCGGCACCACAGGAGTCCCCTTAGGACACCAGCAGACAGACTTCATAGTAAAATAATTGACAATGCTAGAAAAAACCTGCATCCATCAAGTCCAGCTCATGCCAGAACACCCTTGTTAATCCAGAGGAAGGCAAAAATAAGCCCCCCGAAGCCATTTCCAATTTAGCCCCAAGTGGGTAAAAAAAATGTCTTCCTGGCTCCAAATGGCAGTCAGATATTTCCCTGGATCAACATCCTATCTGCATTGAAACCAACTGTCATAATTTTCAGTTACATTATCTGCAAGTACATCCCAAGGAAATGAATTCCATAGCTTTACCGCCCTTACTGTTGGGTGACAGAAGTGGTTGCAGTGGGGGAGGGAAGAGGAAGAGGGCAGCCAGTCCTGAGTTTTTCCATCCCAACAAATTTGCTCATTTAAGTGAAGATGTTGGGGAGGCAAACCCAGAAGTGGAATTGCTAGAGAAGACTGTTCTCCCTAACAGCTGGGATAACATCTCCTCTAGCACAGAGGGGATCCAGAGGAAAGTGAAGCCTAGGCAGGTTGTGGTGGTAGGGGACTCCATTATTAGGAGAACAGATAGGGTAATCTGTGGTTCTGATCGCAGCAACCGAATGGTTTGCTGTCTCCTGGGTGCCCGGGTTCGGCATGTTGCAGACAGGGTGGACAGTTTATTGGGAGGGGCTATAGAGGATCCAGCTGTCTTGGTGCATATTGGTACCAATGACAAAGTAAGAGGAAGGTGGAGAGTCCTAAAAGGTAATTTTTGGGATTTAGGGAGTAAGATTAGGAACTGGACCTCCAAGGTAGTATTCTCAGAAATACTACCTGTGCCAAGAGTTTCACCAGTGAAACAGCGGCAAACTAGAGAGCTCAATGCATGGCTGAAGTCTTGGTGTAAGAAGGAGGGCTTTGGATGTTTAGAGCACTGGGCTGATTTTACTTTGGGGTACAATCTCTATAGTAGGGATGGATTGCACCTGAATGCAAGAGGGTCTCAAGTGCTTGGGGAGAGGATGGCTAGATGGTTGGAGGAGATTTTAAACTAGGAAAGGGTGGGGAGGGGTGAATAAATACTGAGCTAGATAGTATAGAAAGGGAAGGCGATATAGTTAATAACCAGGTGGGTGGATCTGGGGACTGGGTTAGTACAGATGATAGGGAGAAGCCTACAAACCACATCAAAACTAAATCACAAATGGAACACAGCAGTGGCATAAATTGTATGCTTGCAAATGCCAGAAGTTTAACTGGTAAAACAGGGGAATTGGAGCTGGTAGCTGAAATCGAAAACTATGACTTGATTGGCATAACAGAAACATGGTGGGATGACACACATGATTGGTCAATGAATTTGGAGAGCTACATGTTGTTTAGAAAAGATAGGTCAAACAAAATAGGTGGTGGGGTCTGTCTGTATGTCAAACCAGCATTATTGCATCATTTGTGGAAAGATATATGTGATGACAGTAGTGAACATGTGGAATCCCTGTGGGTTGAAATAGTCACTGGGGGTAAAACTGCCCAGAAAATATTAGTGGGTATTTGTTATAAACCACCAAGAATTGGTGACCTTGAAGAATCACAGCTATTAATGCAAATAGAAAAGTCTTCTCAAATAGGGAAAACTATAATTATGGGGGATTTTAATTATCCAGAAATAAACTGGAAAAATAGAACAACTAATTCTGCTAAAAGCAGTAAGTTTCTCAACTTGTTGAAAGACAATTTTTTGTCTCAACTAGTACAGACCTCAACCAAAGGGAATGCGTGTCTGGATTTGGTAGTAACGGATACTGAAGAACTTATCTCTAACATCCAAGTAAGGGAGCACTTGGGGAATCGTGACCATAACATGGTATCGTTTGAGTTTAATTCAACAAAGCAGTTTGGTATGGGTTCCATCAAAACACTGAATTTTAAAAAGGCCAACTTTAGCAGGTTTAATTCATCCCTTGGTCTCGTTGACTGGGATAGAATATTTTCAGGAAAAAACACAGAAGGTAAGTGGAATGCCTTCAAAATAACATTGCAAAAATATACATATAAATTTATCCCCATTGGAAACAAATACAAAAGAAGCAAATTAAAACCAGTGTGGCTAACCAGTAAAGTAATTCATTAAATAAATAACAAGAAAGCGGCATTTAGACATTATAAAGCTGAGGGATCAGCAGAGGCATTTGCAGAATACAAAAATGCCAACAAAACCTGTAAAAAAGGCAATTCAATTAGCTAGACTAGAGAATGAAAAAATATTGCTAAGGAGAGCAAGAGCAACCCCAACCCCAAAAAACAACTAATGACAAAAAAATTAAAGTCTCATAATGTTGGGTCCTTGTTATCGGAAACGGGTGAGATGGTCAGTGGGGACAGAGAAAAAGCAGATATTTTAAATAATTTCTTTTCTTCTGTTTATACCAAGGAAGACCCAATGGACAAGAATCTGCAAACTACTTTTACAGAACAGTCACAGCAAGCATGGGACTGGCTAACACAAGAAAAAGTGTTAAAACAATTGAATGGTGTTAAGATAGACAAAGCCCTGGAGCTAGATGGTATACACTCACGGGTACTTAAAGGCCCTGGCCAGACCATTACTTTTGATTTTCAGGGATTCTTTTATTTCAGGTATGGTGCCTACGGATTGAAGTAAAGCAGATGTGGTGCCCATATTTAAAAAGGAATCAAAATCCCAGCCAGGAAATTACAGACCTGTAAGCTTGATGTCTGTGGTAGGGAAGCTGTTTGAAGGGTTGCTAAGGGAATATATTCAAGAATTCAGCTTGAACAGGAATATCATTAGCAATAGCCAACATGGCTTTGTGAAAGACAGGCTTTTGTCAAACTAACTTGATCACATTTTATGAAAAAGTGAGTAAAAATATAGATGAGGGAGCAGCGGTTGATGTGATCTATTTAGGTTTTGCCAAGGCATTTGATACGGTTCCACACAAGAGGTTACTGTACAAACTGAATGAAATAGGCCTAGGGGAAAATGTTTGTGTGTGGATTAGAAATTGGCTGAAAGATAGAATGCAAAGGGTGGTAGTAAATGGGAAGTTCTCCACCTGGATAAACGTAATAAGTGGAGTACCTCAGGGATCTGTCCTGGGTCCTCTTCTTTTTAATCTGTTTATTAATGACATCCCAGAGGGCATAGGGAGCCATGTATCAGTGTTTGCCAATGACACAAAATTAAGTGAGGTAATAAAGTCTGAACTGGATGTGTCTTCATTACAAGAGGATTTGGACAAATTGGGTAACTGGGCAGGCAAATGGCAAATGAGATTCAATATAGACAACTGTAAAGTTATGCATTTTGGGTATAATAAAAATGCAACATATAGTTTAAATGGTGCTTCTCTGTGGAAATCTACAAATGAAAAGGATTTGGGAGTAATGGTAGACAATAGACTTAGCAGTAGTGCACAGTACCAGCTGGCAGCTGCAAAGGCCAATAAGATATTGACATGTATTAAAAGGGGAATTGACTCAAGGGAGGAAGATATTATTATGCCTCTTTACAAGTCCATGGTAAGACCCCACCTAGAATATGTTGTTCAATTCTGGGCGCCCTTTCTGAAAAAAGACATTATGGAACTAGAGAGAATGAAGAGGAGGGCTACAAAACTAGTAAGGGGAATGGAAAGTTTTAGTTATGAAGAAAGGCTAGAAAAGTGAAACTTGTACACACTAGAGAAACGGCATCTTAGAGGGGATATGATAACACTATATAAATATGTCCAGGGCCCATACGAAGGGCTCTCCAAAGACCTGTTCATTAACAGAACAGTACACAGGACAAGGGGACACCTGCTTAGACTTGAGGAAAGGAGATTTAATCTACAACAGTGGAAGGGATTCTTTACAGTAAGGACAGTAAAGGTATGGAATTCACTGACTGAGGAGGTGTTGCTATAAAATACATTAGATGTCTTTAAAAAGTGCCTGGATACTTATTTAAAACAACAGAACATAGAAGGTTATGTATGTTAGTATTGGGATTAATATTTAGTTAGTGCTTGTTGATTCAAGGAGAAATCTGATTAATCTGATTGCTATTTGGAGTCAAGAAGGAATCCCCCACCCCCCCATTCAAGGCAGAATTTGAAATTGCTGTATTGACGGGTTTTTGCCTTCTTTTGGACCAACAATGGTAAACAGGAATAGGAAAAGGGTTGAACTTGATGGATGCAAGTCTTTTTTCAACCTAAATTACTATGTTACTGTAAAAAATCCCTGCCTTCATTTTCTGTTGTCTAAAAGGCAGTTGTTTATTTTGAATTCACTCTACAGAACAGTTAAACCCTTTGACTTCCAGAGAGGTATCCAACGCATGTCAATGGCTATGGATGTGAAAAGAAAGTCCCCTTTCATGTGCCGTTATGTTGGATCTGTCGCCCGGACTGAAATGAAACTATGCTGATATTCATATGAGCATTTATCAGCCTCGTTAATGCACTGAAGTCCAGCACGCTGAAAGTTTTCTGGGCCCTCTCCAGGGCCGGATTTAGAATTAGGCAGAGTAATCATCTGCCTACAGGCGCACCCAACAGAGGGGCGCCTGTCACTGGGATCATGTGTGTGATGTTTTTTTTTAATTAAATTCGTCTGAGTCGCCTCCCCGCCTGGTACCATGAAGACAGGTCTTTGCCTCCTTCGGAACAGACCTGTAGCTGCTGCCCTTCCTCGTCGGGTTTTTAGTAACACAGAGCGCTGGCAGATGACATCATCTCCCAGCGCTCTGCATTAGAGAAAACCGCGTGGGAGCTCCAGCAGCTACAGGTCTGTGCAGAAGGAGGAGACACATACAGACCTCTCCTGCCGCTGGACCACCAGGGAAGAGGTAGGAAATGGACACTGGGGCAATGTGAGGGTAATATGGAGCTGATGGGGGCAATATTGAGCTGATGAGGGGCAATATGGAGCTGATGGGGGGCAATGTGAAGGCAATATAGAACTGATGGGGGCAATGTGGAGATGATGGGGGTAATATGGAGCTTATGGGGGGCATTGTGAGGGTAATACAGAGCTGATGGGGGCAATGTGGAAATGATGGGGGCAATATGGAGATGATGGGGGCAATATGGAACTGATGGGGGCATTGTGAGGGCAATATGGAGATGATGGGGGCAATATGGAGCTGATGGGGGACATTGTGAGGGTAATATAGAGCTGATGGAGGCAATATGGAGCTGATGGGGGCAATGTGGAGCTGATGGGGGCAATATGGAGATGATGGGGGCATTGTGAGGGCAATGTGGAGATAATGGGGGCAATATGGAGCTGATGGGGGGCAATGTGAGGGCACTGTGGAGCTGATGGGGGCAATGTGGAGCTGATGGGGGGCAATGTGAGGGCAGTATGGAGCTGATGTGGGCAATGTGAGGGCAATATGGTATATGGAGATGATTGGGGCAATGTGAGGGCAATATGGTATATGGAGATGATTGGGGCAATGTGAGGGCAATATGGTATATGGAGATGGAGGTGATGGTGGCAAGTTGGAGGTAATGGGGGGCAATGTGGAGATGATGGGGGCAACGTGGAGATTAGGAGCATTGTGGAGGTGTCCATTGCAGATGGCCCACGGGGGGTGGGGGGACGCTTCAGATTTCTGTGCCTACAGGCTCCTGAGATGTAAATCCGGCCCTGGCTTTCTCAGGAACAAAGTAAAGTTGTGTGAAGCAAGGTACGCCAAATGGGAAGCGGCTAGACCTTTCACATGAGCTAAACTGAAAACTGTAATGCTTATTACAACCTCCAATGAACAGCCAACCCATGTGGGTGACAGCCAGTAATCTTGGCCAACGCTCACATGGACAAGCTAGAAGACACGCCCATTCCAGGTCAGCAGGGGGAATGGACGCGAGATGTGAGTGATTTCCTATTAGGGATGCCTTTGCTGTCCTAGCCATACCCATTTTCAGACCAGTGGGTGCGGCCAGTGGAATCTCAATGTCCCTCCACCATTTTAAGTACCCGTTTACTGGCTATTATTTAACAACGCAATGTGTTGGAGCTCTATAGCAATCAAGGGGTTAAAAGCTTTGTCTTTGTGTTTGTTTACAATCTAAGGGTATTTTCAGTGCAAGGGAACAGCAGATGGGACTTGGGGCGTGGCTATGTGAGGAGTGGAGGTGTGGCCATGGGAGGGACTAAGGACACCTAGGGGTCCTTTCCTAGGGGAGCCTAGGATGTAATCCAGCTCTGACTACTCAGTCCTGTGTCCATCTAAAAGAGCACTTTGAAAACACATGGTGACAATAACAGAAGACTGTGGTTTCATAAAAAAAAACGTTTGTGCCGTATTAACTTTTAAATGAAAACTCTCCCAAAATTTAGAGTATCCTCGTTTTATTAGTAGAAAATGAGTTCCAATATACATTATTTCATCATATAATGTTCACTGCTCATTTAAGGCCTAGATTACATTGCAGCCTAGATTACATTGCAGTTAATGTGTAGAGAAAAAACCCCTTGTGAGTTATAAACCACAGTGGAATCCAAAAGGTTAACCCTTTGAGTGCCAGAGGGGTACGGAAACGCATTGCTTTGCAATGCGTTCCGTACCCCTCTGGCACTCAAAGGGTTAATAAGTAGTGTTGAGCGAGCATGCTCGGCCGATGCTCGGATCGGCTCGAGCATCGCTCTGCTCGGCACATGGCGGTACTCGTACGAGTACCGCATGTGCTCGCCCGCCATGTTCGGGTCTCCTCCCCGCACGTTTTGCGCCTGCTGCGCAGCCAATAAACGTGCAGGGAGGCTCTGACATCGGTGTAATGCCAGCAGCCATGTTGGCTGCTGGCATTACACTGATTGGCTGGCCAGAACCCGTGGTCAGGTGCTGTATAGCACCTGACCATCGAGTTCGGCTCAGTCTGAGCCAGGGAGAGCTGAGGATAGGAAGGGAAAGGCAGTGTAGGGAGGAAAAAAACAAAAATTGTGAAAAAAAAAGAACCAAAAGTCCTTTTTAGGACTACTGTGTGTGGGGGCAGCAGGTTATTTGGTGTGGGGGGAAAAAAACAAAAAAAAAAAAAAAAAAATATATATATTCTGTTTAGTGTGCAAAGTTGCAGATTAGAGCACATTCTGTTTAGTGTGCACAGTTGCAGATTAGAGCACATTCTGTTTAGTGTGCAAAGTTGCAGATTAGAGCACATTCTGTTTAGTGTGCAAAGTTGCAGATTAGAGCACATTCTGTTTAGTGTGCAAAGTTGCAGATTAGAGCACATTCTGTTAAGTCTTCAAACTAAAATATCAAAGTCACGTATTCCATTCAGTGTGCGTCGCCGCAGTTTAGCAGCACATTCTGAGTACTGTGCAGAGTTGCAGAATAGGAAGAAATACTGTTAAGTCTTCAAACTAAAATATCAAAGTCACATATTCCATTCAGTGTGCTTCGCCGCAGTGTAGCAGCACATTCTGTGTACTGTGCAGAGTTGCAGAATAGGAAGAAATACTGTTAAGTCTTCAAACTAAAATATCAAAGTCACATATTCCATTCAGTGTGCTTCGCCGCAGTTTAGCAGCACATTCTGTGTACTGTGCAGAGTTGCAGAATAGGAAGAAATACTGTTAAGTCTTCAAACTAAAATATCAAAGTCACATATTCCATTCAGTGTGCTTCGCCGCAGTTTAGCAGCACATTCTGTGTACTGTGCAGAGTTGCAGAATAGGAAGAAATACTGTTAAGTTTTCAAACTCAAATATTAAAGTCACATATTCCATTCAGTGTGTTTCAACGCCGTTTAACAGCCTATTCTGTGTACTCTGTACAGTTGCAGAATAATAAGAAATACTGTTAAGTTTTCAAACTCAAATATTAAAGTCACATATTCCATTCAGTGTCTTTCACCGCCGTTTAACAGCCTATTCTGTGTACTCTGTACAGTTGCAGAATTATAAGAAATACTGTTAAGTTTTCAAACTCAAATATTAAAGTCACATATTCCATTCAGTGTCTTTCACCGCCGTTTAACAGCCTATTCTGTGTACTCTGTACAGTTGCAGAATTATAAGAAATACTGTTAAGTTTTCAAACTCAAATATTAAAGTCACATATTCCATTCAGTGTGTTTCAACGCCGTTTAACAGCCTATTCTGTGTACTCTGTACAGTTGCAGAATAATAAGAAATACTGTTAAGTTTTCAAACTCAAATATTAAAGTCACATATTCCATTCAGTGTGTTTCAACGCCGTTTAACAGCCTATTCTGTGTACTCTGTACAGTTGCAGAATAATAAGAAATACTGTTAAGTTTTCAAACTCAAATATTAAAGTCACATATTCCATTCAGTGTCTTTCACCGCCGTTTAACAGCCTATTCTGTGTACTCTGCAGAGTTGCAGAATTATAAGAAATACTGTTAAGTTTTCAAACTCAAATATTAAAGTCACATATTCCATTCAGTGTCTTTCACCGCCGTTTAACAGCCTATTCTGTGTACTCTGTACAGTTGCAGAATTATAAGAAATACTGTTAAGTTTTCAAACTCAAATATTAAAGTCACATATTCCATTCAGTGTGTTTCAACGCCGTTTAACAGCCTATTCTGTGTACTCTGTACAGTTGCAGAATAATAAGAAATACTGTTAAGTTTTCAAACTCAAATATTAAAGTCACATATTCCATTCAGTGTGTTTCAACGCCGTTTAACAGCCTATTCTGTGTACTCTGTACAGTTGCAGAATTATAAGAAATACTGTTAAGTTTTCAAACTCAAATATTAAAGTCACATATTCCATTCAGTGTCTTTCACCGCCGTTTAACAGCCTATTCTGTGTACTCTGCAGAGTTGCAGAATTATAAGAAATACTGTTAAGTTTTCAAACTCAAATATTAAAGTCACATATTCCATTCAGTGTCTTTCACCGCCGTTTAACAGCCTATTCTGTGTACTCTGTACAGTTGCAGAATTATAAGAAATACTGTTAAGTTTTCAAACTCAAATATTAAAGTCACATATTCCATTCAGTGTGTTTCAACGCCGTTTAACAGCCTATTCTGTGTACTCTGTACAGTTGCAGAATTATAAGAAATACTGTTAAGTTTTCAAACTCAAATATTAAAGTCACATATTCTGTGTAAGATGAAGAAGGCGGGTAAAAAGGGACGGGGAAGTGGACGTGATCCTGAAAGTTCAGGGCGCGGGTCAGGACGCGGAGAAACTGTGCCTGGTGCCAGAGCACAAGAAAGAAAGACATCCACCATACCTAGCTTCATGTCTGATTTCACAGGGCGTCGCAGGACATCACTCTCGAGGTCCGACCAGTGCGAACAGGTGGTCGGTTGGATGACAGCTGATACTGCTTCCAGTCGGTTAAGCACCACCCTGTCTTCCACCAAGTCCACTCTCAGTAGCCAAGAGTCTGGTCAACATAATCCTCACTCTGATCATCCTTCCTCCCACCATACACGGTCTGGTCAAAGAAGTGATCCCACACTGGGATATAGTGATGAGCTCGTCTCATCACCAATCCTTCATTTGACCCTCTCTCCAAGCACGCTTGCAGAGGAACATGACATCTTGTGCCCTGATTCACAACCTCTAGAGGCTACCCAATCACAAGAAGATGACAGATGTGAACGGCATTTAAGGTCAAAGGAAGTAGTGGATGATGATGATGATGATGATGATGAGACACAGTTGCCATTAAATCAACCACTATTTCCGTCTCAAGACCTTGTTGAGGAGAATGTTATACAGTTGTCAATGACTGAGTATGTGGTGGGATCAAGACTTGAGGAGGATGATCAGAGTGAGGAAGTGGAGGAGGACTTGGTGGACGATGAGGTGACTGACCCCACCTGGGAAGGTGTAGAGCCGAGCGATGACAGCAGTCCTGAGGGTGAGCCATCTGCAGCACCGCAACAGGCTGGAAGAGGCAGTGGTGTGGCTACAGAAAGAAGGCGGACCGCACCAAACCGGCCCGCAAATGTTCCACGGAGCACCCCCTTGCGTAAATCTACCTTGCCAAAGGGTAGGTGTTCCGCGGTATGGCGTTTTTTTAAGGAAAGTGCGGACGACAAAAGAATTGTAGTTTGCAACCTGTGCCACACCAGAATGAGCCGAGGCATGAACACTAGAAACCTCACCACCACCAGCATGATCCGACACATGGCATCCAAGCACCGTAGTAAGTGGGAGGAACGCCTGGATCGCCCACCTGTGTCTGCAGGCCACACCACTGCCTCCTCTTCCCCTGTTTTCGGTGCCGGCCAATCGCCTGTCGAAGGCGCAGGCCCGCATACCTCCCGCCCTGCACCTGTAGCATCTGAAGCACCATCAGCGACCACATCCACTTCCCTGTCCCAGCACAGCGTCCAAATGTCGTTACCCCAGGCATTTGAGCGCAAGAGAAAGTACCCAGCCACCCACCCACAGGCCATAGCACTAACATCACACCTTTCAAAATTACTGGCCATCGAAATGCTGCCATTTAGGCTTGTGGACACTGAGTCCTTCCGCAGCCTGATGGCAGCAGCTGTCCCTCGGTACGCGGTCCCCAGCCGCCACTACTTTTCGCGGTGTGCCATCCCCGCATTACACCACCATGTGTCCCGTAACATCACCCGTGCCCTGACCAACGCAGTTACTGGGAAGGTCCACTTAACGACTGACACATGGACAAGTGCTTGTGGCCAGGGACGCTACATTTCCCTGACGGCACACTGGGTGAATGTCGTGGAGGCTGGGAGCGACTCGGACCCTGGGATGGCACGGGTGCTACCCACGCCGAGGATTGCGGGCCCTACCTCCATCAGGGTTTCCACCAGCACCTACGTTATTGGCTCCTCCTCCTCCGTTTCCACCTCCGAATTCTCTACACACACCGCCACTCCCCCATCAGCCAGTAGCTGGAAGCAGTGTAGCACTGCAGTGGGGAAGCGTCAACAGGCCGTGCTGAAGCTGATCTGCCTTGGGGACAAACAGCACACGGCCTCAGAGCTGTTGCAGGGGATTAGTCACCAGACCGAGCAGTGGCTCTCGCCACTCAACCTGCAAGCAGGCATGGTTGTGTGTGATAATGGGCGTAACTTGGTGGCGGCTTTGGAGCTCGGCAAGCTCACACACGTACCATGCCTAGCGCATGTATTTAATTTAGTGGTGCAGCGATTTCTAAAAACCTACCCCAATGTGCATGATCTCTTGACCAAGGTGCGCCGCGTGTGTGCACATTTCCGTAAGTCATCAACAGCTTCAGCCGGCCTGTTGAAGCTGCAGCAGCGCTTACAATTGCCAGCTCACCGGCTGCTGTGTGACGTGAGCACGCGCTGGAACTCCACCTTCCACATGTTGGCCCGGCTTTGTGAGCAGCAGAGGGCAGTAGTGGAGTACCAGCTGTTACACGGTCGTCGCCTCTCCGTTCAACTTCCTGTAATCAGAAGTGAGGAGTGGGAATGGATGTCAGACCTCTGCGAGGTTTTACGCAATTTTGAGGAATCGACACAGATGGTGAGCGGCGATAACGCTATTATCAGTGTAACCATCCCACTTCTGTGTCTACTGAAACGCTCGCTGCTCACAATTAAAACCGACGCTTTGCATGTGGAAGAGGTGGAAATGGGGGAGGAAGAGCTTACACAAGGTGATAGCCAGAGCACCCTCACTTCGTCTTCTCAGCGACAATTGGAGGAGGCGGAGGAGGAGGAGGAGGAGGAGGAGGAAGACACGGTTGCCTCCGCTACAGAGGGTAGCCATGGAACTTTAGTTCCATCTCTTCAGCGTGGGTGGGCAGAAGAGGAGGAAGAGGATGAGGATATTGAGAGTCAGCCTCCTGGTGAGGACAGCGAAATCTTGACTGTTGGTACTCTGGCACACATGGCTGACTTTATGTTAGGCTGCCATTCCCGTGACCCACGCGTTGTACGCATTTTAGACAACACGGATTACTGGGTGTTCACCCTTCTGGACCCCCGCTACAAAGAGAATTTCTCATCTCTCATTCCTCCGGTGGAGAGGACAAGCAAAATGTTGCAATACCAGAAGGTTCTTGTTGAAAAATTGCTCCAAAATTTTCCATCTGACAACGCTGGCGGCAGAGTACGTGCTACCTTGGCCAACCGAGAAGGGGAGAAAAGGGGAGCACACAGCAGTTCCGACAAAGGCAGGGCAACACTCTCCAAGGCGTGGGACACCTTCATGACACCCCGCCAGCACCCTCACCCTGATGCGCAGCCTAGTGTCACAAGGAGGGAAAAGTTTTGGAAGATGGTGAAGGAGTACGTAGCAGACCGTGTCAGCGTCCTCAATGATCCCTCTGTGCCTTACAACTACTGGGTGTCCAAGCTGGACACGTGGTATGAACTGGCACTCTACGCCTTGGAGGTGCTGGCCTGCCCTGCCGCCAGCGTTCTGTCTGAGCGGGTATTTAGTGCTGCTGGTGGCATCATAACAGATAAGCGTATCCGCCTTTCCACCGACAATGCTGATAGGTTGACACTTATAAAAATGAACAAGGCCTGGATTTCCCCTGACTTCTCCACTCCACTGGAGGAAAGCCCCGGGGGAACATAAACTCACTTTATATATGTTATTTACAATGATGGGAATACTCTGTATTCCCATTCACCCCTTCCACCCAAAAAACGGGTATATGGTTGACTCTTAATCTTCTCATCCTCCTCCTCCTCTTCCATATGCCCTGTACTATAATTTTTATATAGGGCCAGCTCACCAGCGTGCCCTGGGATATAATTTTTATATAGGGCCAGCTCACCAGCGGGCCCTGTGATATAATTTTTATATAGGGCCAGCTCACCAGCGGGCCCTGTTTGACAATTTTTATATAGGTCAGCTCACCAGCGGGCCTTCTCATATAATGTTTTATTGGGTCAGCTCTCTAGCGGGCCCTCTCATATAATGTTTTATAGCGTCAGCTCACTAGCGGGCCTTCGCATATAATGTTTAGGATGGTCAGCTCTGCAGCAGACCCTCACCCATAATGTTTTAGATGGTCAGCTCAGCGCACGTTTCCCTCTTAATCATGGCCTCAGTTCTGAAAATCAAGGAAATTTTTGGGAGAATTTGCCTCTGCGCACGTTTCCCTCTTAATCATGGCCTCAGTTCTGAAAATCAAGGAAATTTTTGGGAGAATTTGCCTCTGCGCACGTTTCCCTCTTAATCATGGCCTCAGTTCTGAAAATCAAGGAAATTTTTGGGAGAATTTGCCTCTGCGCACGTTTCCCTCTTAATCATGGCCTCACTTCCGAAAATCAAGGAAATTTTTGGGATAATTTGCAGATGATATACAAGTAAATATACAGCAAATATTGTTTGGTAACAATTTTTCGCCTAAAGTCGTTTTTATTTTCCTTTTTGTGTGTTTTATGGTCAGTCTGTAAAAATGGCGTACTACGGGCGAAAGATCGTTCCCAGCAGCGATGTTGGAGTCCAAGATGCATCCAGACATCCTCCCTATGCTGTCCCTGAACCATTTCTGTGGTGTTTCCATCATTTTCTGACCTTTTCCTATGGACCAGGCACCCTCCCCTCATCAGAGCAGGGGGTGCCTGGTGTAATGCTCGAGTCCTCCCATTGACTTCAATGGGGCTCGGATGCTCGGCCGAGCACTCGAGCCTCAGGGGGTGCTCGGTCAGAGCACCCGAACACCCGAGCATTGGGGTGCTCGCTCATCACTATTAATAAGAAGATCTGAGTAAATTCTCAGGCAAATCAGCAGCAGCTTATTGGACAAATATTAATTCCTATCGATTTAAGTGGTGTTTTTAACTCCTTAACGAAGAGGGTGACCACATTTCAATTCTGCCGTTCAGAGACACTGCAGAGAAAAGAGCGCACCACTGAGTTCTAACCACTAGAGGGAGAATTGCCCACTGACTGCTGTGACAGAAAGCGATGCTTGTGGCGGGCTACAAGAAAACACAGTAGGCAATGGGCAGTTCAACTTCTAGTGGTGTTCTGGAGTCTTCATTCCGGGACTTTGTATTATCCCAGAAGGGGGCTGCCTGGGACAAGGGACACACACTTAAAATCCGGGACTGTCCCGTGCAATCCGGGACACGTGGTCACCCTATTAACGACCCTTGACGTGCCAAGGCCATTACGCTGGTTCCGGCACTTAAGGACAGGTGACGGTCGTGGCACGTCATGGAATTCCATGGTCGCCGTGTGGCTGCACGCCGCAAGGCTACCCCGGAATCCATTAAGACAAAAAAAGACTCTGCGGTGAGCTATTTATTCCAAGGCCTGATCAGGTGACCAGGGGACACCCCTTGAGATTAGAGGAAAGGAGGTTTAGACCTCAGCAGAGGAAGGGGTTATTTACGGTAAGGTCTGTTAAATTGTGGAATTCCTTGAACAAGGATGTGGCTATGGCAGATACAATGGATATATTTAAGAGAAGATTAGATACATTTCTTTCAACATACAGGGTTATACTGTTTATTAGTATGTAGATCAGGAAGGTCTGATAAAGGCTTATTTAATTGGTAGCAGGAAAGCTATAAAATTCTCAGTTACTGGGGTATGAGGAGAAGATTGAACTTGATGGACTTGTTTCTTTACTCAACCTAATTTACTGTGTTACTTGTGGCCCTTAGCAGCCATCCGCTCGCTGCGTCAGCTGTCATTAAGGGATTAACTGCTTAAATGTTAGAGAGGTTTCCAATGCATTGCCAAGCAGGCTGCCCATGAATCCCACTTCTGCCAAACCCCCTCCCCAAGATGGGATGGATGGGGGCATGCAGAGACAGTGTTGGGACAAAATGGAAGACGTGAATACAGCTGTATCGTGGCTCCATCCAAATCTCAAATGAGTTCCTTGTCTATCTCCATCAAAGCTAGAAATCTCTGCAGCACATTAAGAGACGGATTTCCCAATAGGCTGAGTGGGCAACAGCCTGGAGTGACAAATCTTGAGAAGGTGGAGCCTAAGCTGTGATGGCCACACCCACATTCTGAATGGTGAATGTTGCTGGAGCAAATTCAGCGACCCCGCACTAGATTTATAGTCATTTACAGGCTATTATTTAACCCCTTGGAAGCTAGAGAAATTTCTAATGCATAGTGGAGCAACCAAGGGGTTAAAGCTTTTGTTTTCTTAGCTTTTTATAGACTAAGGGTATTTTTTGTGCCAGGTAGCAGTGAATGGGATGTGGGCCGGGGTCATGTGAGGTGTGGGGACTTGCTTAGGGGAGCCTATGATGTCAATCTAGACTTAAAGGGGAACTACCACCCCACACAATCTTTACCTTCACTAAGTCCCCATCTGGTGACTAGCTGCTTAGTAGCGCTAGTCACCAGAATAATTACCTCATTTAACAGATTTGTGCTCTCTTCCATGGGCGACAGGCAGGATGGAGCGCGGACATCTTGCCATTGTGACGTCCGCGCTCCTGCGCTGTCAGTCCCAGCTGGGTCTAGGAGGCGTTGCTAGGAGCCATTTGGCTCCGGCTGGGACTGACAGCACAGGCGCACGGATGTCACTATGACAAGATGTCTGCGCTCCGTCCTGCCTGTCACCCATGGAAGAGAGGAGAAATCTATTAAATAAGGTAATTATTCTGGAGACTAGCGCTACTAAGCAGCTAGTCACCAGATGGGGACTTAGTGAAGGTAAAGATTGTGTGGTGTGGTAGTTCCCCTTTCACCCATCTGGCAATCAAAGGGTTAACACGTTGCTACATAATCTGCTGGAGTCCTCTCCAGCTTCCACAGGGTTAAAAAAGAAATAGTAACATAGTAACATAGTAACATAGTAAATTAGGTTGAAAAAAGACACAAGTCCATCAAGTTCAACCTTCGCCTCATACCTCAGTAACTGAATTTTATAGCTTTCCTGCTACCAATTAAATTAGTCTTTATCAGACCTTCCTGATCAGCCTACTGATAAACAGTATAACTCTGTATGTTCCCTTGTGAAATAAATGTATCTAATCTTCTCTTAAATGTATCCATTGTATCTGCCATAACTACCTCCCTGGGCAATGAATTCCACAATTTGACAGACCTTACCGTAAAAAAACCCTTCCTCTGCTGAAGTCTAAACCTCCTTTCCTCTAATCTCAAGGGGTGTCCCCTGGTCACCTGATCAGGCCTTGGAATAAATAGCTCACCGCAGAGATCCTTGTATTGACCTCTCATATACTTGTACAATGTGATAAGGTCTCCTCTTAGTCGTCTTTTCTCTACAGTAAATAAACCAAGTTTGTTTAGTCGTTCCTCATATGTCAAGTCCTCCATTCCCTTAATTAATTTTGTTGCTCTCCGCTGTACCCTCTCTAGTTCTAGTATATCCTTTCAGAACCGGTGCCCAAAATTGCACTGCATACTCAAGGTGAGGTCTTACCAATGATTTGTATAATGGCAAAATAATGTTATCCACTCTTGCTTCAATACCTCTTTTTATACAAGACAGGACTTTGTTTGCCTTTGCTACTGCTGTTTGACACTGGTCACTGTTTCCAGGTTTGTAGTTGACAAGGATGCCCAGGTCTTTTTCTAGCAACGAGTCACCTAAAATTATTCCATTAAGTTTATAAGTAGCCTTGGGATTGTTTCCTCCCAAATGCATGACTTTACATGCATTTAGGGAGTTTTCTGGGAATTCATATATTGACGTCCAGGAACGGCTGGCAGGACTCCTAGATGCCTCTGTCTGACCAGTGCAGGATTTCAGCAGCACTATCTCTATCCATTAGAACCCATTAAGCACATAGGCTATCTCCCTGTGTGCGCACAATGCAGCGCTGGCAGCTGTCTGGACTGTGCTCCCTGAGTGTAACCAGAACATTCTTCCCAACATATGGCCATAGAGGGAGGCTTCTGTTTTAGCTGGCGCTGCTGGGGGTGCAACTGGTGGATGGGGGGTATTAATGAGAATTTTTAGGTGATTACAAGGATTACCTACCTGGGAATTTTGAAAAGGAGCTGAATATTAATCCTTAGCGCTCCCCAAAATGTAGATTATAGGTGATATGTCCCTGCTTGCTGCAATCCAGAAACCATATAACATATACATATATATATATATATATATATATATATATATATATATATATATATATATATATAGTTTTTTGTATTGCTTTAAGTGTTATTATCACTTTAAAGGGATAGTAATGTTTCAGAAAAACAGCAGCTCCAATTTATCTTCATAGTATTTGGGCCATGGAGAGTGTCAGAGTTGTAGTACAAGAGTAATTGAATGATAAAGTATCTCCCTCCCGTCCCTTTTACCTAGTGTAACACTGCTCACCTCAGATGTGGAATCTGGTCACTTGACCGGACAGATCACAGCAAGGGACACTCTTCTTACTGTGACCATAAGGAAAACACTGCCCCCCTTGACAGGTTTTCCCTTATGATCACTGAAGATTGTCCCTCTCTGTGATCCATCTGGACAGTCTTGTTGCTCTGAGGTGAGCAGTGTTACATCAGTAAAAGGGGCGGGAGGGGATACTTTATCATTCAATTACTCTTGTACTACAACTCTGACAGAATTGATATAACACTCTCCATGGACCAAATACTATGATGATTAATTGGAGCTGATTTTATTATGAAACATTACTATCCCTTTAAAGACATCATAATACTTAAAATGTAAAAAAAAAAAAAATGTTATAAGGTTTATCCCCTGAGTAAAACAAGGGAGCGCTCACTGTTGAAAGGTGATTTATTCAAAACTTATTGCAGCTCAAACTTGTTTTTTAAGTGCAGTATCACAGTGACCTGAAATTGTACAGTGGAGCTGTTGCTACACCACCATATAAGTGCAGTATCACAGCGAACTGAAATTGTACAGTGACTCTGTTGCTACACCATGGTCATTTGAGCTGCAATTTGAGCTGCAATGAGTTTTGAACAATACACCTCTTCGCAGTGAGAGTACCCTTGTTTTACTCAGGGTGATAAACACACAAATTTTTTAAACATTTTAAGTATTACTATCTCTTGAACCCTTTGAGTGCCAGAGGGGTACGCAACGCATTGCTTTGCAATGCGTTGCGTACCCCTCTGGCACTCAAAGGGTTAAGTTATCAATTCTTAGGTCACATTTTCAAGGCAGTGAATGTTCCAAATGCAGAACATGTGCCAGAGAAGTCGTCTATGAAAGTGTTTTTTTTTTTTTTCTTGCAGGGGAATTAGACAGAGTAAAAAAATAATAATTTATAGCAGACAGATTCATACGGTGTAGAGTCATGTTCAAACAGCCGACTGACTCTCACAGGCCACTAGTCTGTCATCTTCAAAGGCGAGGAGCATATATAATCTTGTAGACAGTAAATGTGTACTCATCGGTCCTGTTTAAATGGCACAAATACCGCTTCGGAAAAAGGTTACGGTTAAGGCACTTAACCCTTTGAGAACAATGCAATCCGTTGCGCACGCCACCAGTTTTTCAAGGGTTAAAATCAAGGGGAGTTTTTTTAGCGACTACTATAATAAAAATCCAGACAACCAACCAAAAGACTTGTAATTCAATCTTAAAGGGATAGTAATACTTAAGTATTACTAATCCCTATAGTAAAGTCCTTTTAAAAAATAAATGTATTGCCCCCAGTGTCATCTCTCAAACCTTTATGGTTTGAGAGATGATCGCTTCTAAAGTTGCCCTCTCCCTCCCCCTTCGTACAACTTTCAGGCGGCTCTCCAGCACAGCCGGGATCGCGTTAATAAAAAAGAAAACTTTCACTGAAATGGTCTTCTACGTGTGATTGGTTTGCAAGCACACGTAGAAGACCGTTTTAGTGAAAGATTTTTTTTTTAATTAACGCGATTGCAGCTCTGCTGCAGAGCCGCCTGATGATCTACGACCGCATTTCCCTTCAGTCAGCTACAACGCTGACTACAGGAAAGGGGAAGGGAGAGGGCAACTTTAGGAGCGATTATCTCTCAGACCATAAAGGCTTGAGAGATGACACTGGGGGCAATACATGTATTTTTAAAAGGACTTTACTATAGGTATTAGTAATACTTAAGTATTACTATCACTTTAAAGGGAACTTGTACCTGTTTATCCCTTTGGATGAGAAAAATGTCACCAATGCATTGGAGACATTCTAGCATCCAAGGGTTTGAACAAGCATCAAACATTTCTTATTAAAAATATATTTATAGGTTTTCTACTGTTGGGAGATGATCCAGTCCAATGTTATTACAGGCTGAAAATGTTTTTCTTTTTTATATTAAACTCTTAGTAGCCTGATGTACAGACAAGTATTGTATCGCAAACTATGGGAGAGGTGAGTCATTGAATACATTTCTTCATTGAATGTGATAGGCACCACTTTGTGACTGTTTGAACTGTTACAGGTTTTGAATAAAGCATCTACCTTGTTTTAGTCAGCAGGAAAAGGCTTACAGTATACGTGGTTTCATAGTGAATATATGAATGAATATGTTTATTTATATAGCGTCACAAGGGTACGCAGTGCTTTACAATGTAAGGGTTTAGACAACAGGTTTACAAGTGCTTTGCAAAATAAAACGGTGGAAGTGAGGTCCCTGCACCAAAGCTTACAATCTAAAGTGGTAATTGGAGACATACAGTGTACATAAGGGTTAACAGCTGAATACAGCTGCCTGACAAATTCCTTTGGCTTCACCCCCCCAATTCCTCCCTTTTTTTTTCTCTCTCACCCCTATTCCCTGGTCACACTTTGCTCTTCACTCTTTTCTTTTCCACAACTACTATAAAATCAACTCCTCTCCCAGTTAACTCACTGTAGTTTTCCTACCATATTATATGACCGCTCTCTTATCATTACAAGGTCTTACCTTACTTTGAGGGCAACTGTGCTGGTTTTGTTACATTCTACTTTCTGTTATATCTCTCTTATGTACTTGTTTGCACAATTTTTTGTTGTAAAATGTATAAGATGTTGTACTCTATATACTTCTACTAATTAAAATGTTTAAAATATATAAAAAAAATTGAATATCACTGTAAAAAAAAAGAGCTGAATACAGTTCTAGAGTTCAGGTCAGGATGGTAAATCATAAATAATTTATAAAGAGCCTAAGTTGTACAAAGTTATCTCCTTCTAGCATGTTTAAGTTTTGTTGAGGAGGGGCCGTTTCAAGCGTGACTTGAAGACCATCAGAGAGGTGCAGTGGTGCAGGGTGGAAGGTAGAGCGTTCCATAGATAAGGAGCAATGAGAGAAAAAGGTTTGAAACATAAGAGGGCTGTAGACACAAAAGGAGTTGAGAGAACAAAGTACTTGGCTGAATGTAAGTGACTGGAGAACAGAGTTGAAATGTAGGAAGGGGCAGAGGAGAGAAGGGTCTTGAATAAGAGAAGAAAAATTTTGTAAGTTCTCCTGGAGTTCAACAGGCAGCCATTGGAGAGATTTCAAGAGGAGTGGAGCTGGGACAATCCTAGGTGACAATAAGGTAATTTGTGCTGCAGCATTCTGTATGCATTGAAGTGGATGGAACTGGGAGGCAGGAAGGCCAGAGTTAAGAAGGTTACAGTAGTCCATGTGGGAAAGGATGAGTGCTTGTGTAAGAATTTCAGCTGTGGTAGAACAGAGGAAGGGACGGATTTTAGCAATGTTATGCAAGATAAAGAGGCAACATTTAGCAATGGAGTTAATGTGAGAAGAATGAGAGAGCAGTGTCAATTATCTTGCCTAGGAACCGTGCTACTGATACTGGATTTATTGTAGTGTAATCATAGTGAATAAATATGTTTCTTTATATAGCTCCACAAGTGTACGCAGCGCTTTACAATTTCAGGGTTTAATCAATACAGGGTTACAAGTGCTTTGTAGAGTGAAACACTGGGTGCGAGGGCCCTGCCTGAAAGCTTACAATCTAAAGACGGTATAAATTTACTCCAATCGCTTCACTGAATGGGTGTTAAAGGAATGACAGGGAGATGGCATTGTCTGATAGTCAGTCCATGTCAGAGTTAGCCATGTATCACTTGCTACCATCCAAAAAACAGTTGGCCGGTTCTTAGAAGTTGCTGCAAGGTCTCAACTATTGTCTGTGACACCTGCTTCAGAACAGAACGCATAGAAACTGCAAGAAGCTGCATTGCAGGGGGGTTCAGAGGGTGCAGTTGTAACAGGGCCAGGCAGTCAAGGGGGCACTGACTCTGCTCTAGCTCACAACCACATACAATCAGGCCAGTTTCCTCCCTTTGCCTCATCACGCACGGCCTCTTCTGACCAGTAAGATAAGAACTGCTTCAGTGACCCCCTTTCTGTATTAACACATTCAGCACCAGGTAGGAGACAAGTTCATGACAAAGGTCTGGGACATCACATTTTATTAATCTTGCTTCAGATCATGTGTGTAATAGGTTCTATCTAATAGGTCCAACTTATGTCCCTGCTGGAAAACAATCAATGTTAATAGCTCTATAGAACACACTGAGATTGCTGCACTAAGGAATAGGGCAGTTCTGGGGAGAAAAGCAGCTGCTCTATAGGGTACGCATAAAAATTATTGTTGATTTAACCGTTTGAGTGCCAGAGGGATATGCAACACATTGCCTTGCAAAGCATTGCATACCCCTCTTGGCACTCAAAGGGTTAAATGACTACTCCTTAGATAGTTCTCTTACCTAAGCAGAACTATCATCTCTATACAAGTTTACCTTATTGTAATCTTCATCTAGCTATAAGGTTTAATCTTTAATTTTTTAATTATTTTTATTTATTTTTTTTAAAAAAGCATTCTGTGGAGAAATTCTCATTATTATAAATGAGTCGGGGCCTTACTTCCGGACAGATTGTGGTTACAGCTGTGCACCGCAGTCTGTCAAACTTCCTCTGTTCCCTCCCCAAGTACGGTCACCTTCCAACCAGCTTATATGGAGAAATCCTCCGTCATCGCTGAAGGTTGGAACGTGACAAGACTTGGGGAGCAAAAGAAGTAAGGCACAGGCCCATTTTTAATAATCTAAATTTCGCCACAGCGTGCTTTTTTTAACCAAAAAAAAAAAAAAAATGATTAAAGCTTATCAAGTGTATGAGGATTACAATATGGTAGACTTGTAGAGGTATGATAGTTCCTGTTTAGGAGGAAAAATCGGTGATGTGAATAAAGAAAGAAAAAAGGGTATTTATCCATCCTGTGAGGAGAAATCCTGTGTCTAGTGCTGTAGAGAAGAAGTACAAATATAACACGGGAGGACGTGGAGGAGAGATGTAGACAACCGACTTGGGCTGGGGGTCAAATCTAGCCATGGCCTATAACCTTAAAGGGATAGTAATGTTTCACAAAAACAGCAGCTCCAAATAATCTTCATAGTATTTGTCCATGGAGAGTGTTATTTCAATACTGTCAGAGTTGTAGTTCAAGAGTAATTGAATGATAAAGTATCCCCCTCCCGCCCCTTTTACCTAGTGTAAGCCTCCTCCCCTCAGATGTGGAATCTGGTCTCATGACCGGACAGATCACAGCAAGGGACAATCTTCTTACTGTGACCATAAGGATAACACTGTTCCCTTTACAGGATTTTCAGGTTTTTCCTTATAATCACTGAAGATTGTCCCTCTCTGTGATCCATCCGGACAGTCTTGCTGCTCTGAGGTGAGCAGTGTTACATCAGTAAAAGGGGTGGGAGAGGGATACTTTATCATTCAATTACTCTTGTACTACAACTCTGACAGTATTGAAATAACACTCTCCATGGTCCAAATACTATGATGATTAATTGGAGCTGATTTTATTGTGAAACATTACTAACCCCTTAAGGCAGAATGAGCCTATTTATTTGTGAGTACCCAATTCAGAAGGAATAGGGTGAAAATTGTTTTTATAACCGAGTTATAATCTGGTGAACACTTAGAGGAGGGTTTGCGCTGTCCATTTTTTTTGTCTTGCATTTTCATCAGAACAATCCTGACGACGAGACCTAATTGGTCTTGAAAGCTTACACTCTAAAACTATTTAGCGATCCTATAAAAGTATCATTTTTTCACTTATAGTTTCCTTTATCTGTTTCACAATAAGGCCTGCCGATTCTATATTTATCTCCTGGTAATTTTTCTGCATTATCTACCCGTCCAATAGCAGGCCCGGAGGTGTCAAACAGCACTCATATTAAATTCATTATGGAGATACTTTCTGTTGACATTTGCAGTGAAAGGTTAAGTGGAATTTGATGGGATTTGAACTCCAGTTCATGTGGTTAAAACATTCAAGCAAAGCTTCTGATCGTCACACTACAGAGTGGAACGAGATGCCTTCATTTCTCTCGTTTATTGCTAATTTGCTAATTTCTCAAAGCTTTTCCATCATTTTTTTTACTGAAAGCATTTATAATGCCATATATATTTGTTCTAGGTCTCTGGGTACAAAGGAAAGAGGATAGTGTTGCCACCTTTTCTTCAAAAAAATGCCGGCCATGGCATTCCCTCCATAGACTTCACATTGGTCAGAAACCAATTTTTTACCGGCCTGCCGGTAAAATACCGTCTGGCAACCCTAAAAGAGGATCAGTCATTAGACAGCTGCTTTAGAGAAGAGAAATTGAAAATATCCATTCATTTAAAGGGACCCTAGCATGTGGTGTTTTTTAAAGAACTTTCAAAACTGCCTATATTTTATATTAGTCATTGTTTTCTGAAAAACTAGCTTCTGAGCTATTTGGATGTATAGATGATGGTAAAGAAGGCATGCCATGCAGGTTGTTTGTGTCTTAAATGTACATCGCCGTCCCCACTCGCTGACATTAACACTTTCAGTGCTAGGGAATGTAGGTAATGCATTGCTGAGCAGTGTCAGTGAGTGGGGGAGGTAATGTAGGAATAAGACAGGAAGTCAGTGCTAGGGGAGGTGGGTAATGCATTACTGAGCAGTGTCAGTGAGTGGGGGAGGTAATGTAGGGATAAGACAGGAAGTCAGTGCTAGGGGAGGTGGGTAATGCATTACTGAGTAGTGTCAGTGAGTGAGGAGGTAATGTAGGGATAAGACAGGAAGTCAGTGCTAGGGGAGGTGGGTAATGCATTGTTGAGCAGTATCAGTGAGTGGGGACGTAATGTAGGGATAAGACAAGAAGTCATTGCTAGGGGTGGTGGGTAATGCATTGCTGAGCAGTGTCAGTAAGTTGGGAGGTAATGTAGGGATAAAATAGGAAGTCAGTGCTATGAAAGGTGGGTAATGCATTACTGAGTAGTGTCAGTGAGTGAGGAGGTAATGTAGGGATAAGACAAGAAACCAGTGCTAGGGAAGATAGGTAATGCATTGCTGAGCAGTGTCAGTGAGTGGGGAGGTAATGTAGGGATAAGACAGGAAGTCAGTGCTAGGGGAGGTGGGTAATGCATTGCTGAGCAGTGTCAGTGAGTGGGGAGGTGATGTAGGGATAAGATAGGAAGTCAGTGCTAGGGGAGGTGGGCAATGCATTGCTGAGCAGTGTCAGTGAGTGGGGAGGTAATGTAGGGATAAGACAAGAAACCAGTGCTAGGGAAGGTAGGTAATGCATTGCTGAGCAGTGTCAGTGAGTGGGGAGGTAATGTAGGGATAAGACAGGAAGTCAGTGCTAGGAGAGGTGGGTAATGCATTGCTGAGCAGTGTCAGTGATTGGGGGAGGTAATGTAGGAAAAAGACAGGAAGTCAGTGCTAGGGGAGGTGGGTAATGAGACCACTCCAGCTTACATGGAGAAATCCTCCATCATTGGAGGTGGCTGGATCGAAATGCTACGTGGGAAAGGGAGCAGAGGAAGACAGACAGAGTGTGATCATTTTGAAATCTTTAAATTTAGCCATACCGCAAACTTTCTAAGAATTTAAAACTATTCAGACTAATCGCTATTTGTTGGTAATTATGAGCTGAATTTGTATCGGGGTGATAGTTCCCCTTTAAAAGAATAATTTTTCTTCTCTACACTTTAACCGTTTAAAGACCAGAGAACTGTGCAACTCAATCAGTTTTGTTCCCCTCTGGTCATCAAGGTGTTCAATAAAAATAATGTTTAAAGGGTTAGTAATGTTTCCCTAACATTGCAGCTGGGATCCCTTCGACATCGCTATATTTCTGATGATATTGTGTCACAAATTGCCCCCCTCCCGGCCTTTATGATGACGCCGGTCTTCTTCTTTGGTTGGATCTGAAGAAGGATCGCAATGAGGGACAATCTTCATTCGGTAAAACGAGAACTGGGTTTTCCTTATACCGGATGAAGGAAGCTTGTCCCTCGTTGTGAATTGCCGGTCAAGTGACTGGACTTCAGATCCGAGGGGAAGCAGATTACTTCACTGCAAAGGAGCAGGACAACTGATAATCTAATATCATCAGAAATATTGTGATTTCGGCATTAGGAAGATAACGGAGTGAAAATACATATTATACCAAGGGATCCTAGATGCAATGTTACTATCCCTTTAAAAAAATAAAGTAAAACTCTGTTTCTGAACTTTGAAATGTTTTTTTTACATAATTTGTACGTTTAGTGTTTTTTTTTATTCTCGGACAGTAAATATGATTCCTGTTATCAGCACAAATCATATTAATAAAAAAATATTAAAAATTGAGATGTGGGACGAGTTGTTGATAAGGAAAATTACTTATTTTTTGTATCTCCCAGGCATGAACCAGTAAAAAAAAAAAGTCTCTTTGAAAATAATTAATTCTTTTTAAGATGTAAATTGGAAAATTCATCTTTGCCCAAAAAAATCGTTTTTCACTGTTGTATATTTTATATTGCAGTGCTGGTCCCTTTAGGGAAGCAAAGTTGTTAATTTCTACAAATTTTGAACGTGAGCCACTTATAATCAAACTAGAGCAATTTTGGAGCAAAGTGACTGCTTCAATGCCAAAGACGTGCCAATATTACTAATGTCTTTAAAGGGATCGTAATACTTCGTTTTATCTTTATTTTATTTTATAGGCATTAAAAAAACATAAAGAACGATATAAGTCTTATCTCTCAAACCTTTATGGTTTGAGAGATATTCACAAGCAAAGTTTCCCCTCCGCCCCTTTTACCTAGTGTAAGCCATCTCTTCTCAGATGTGGAATGCAGTCCATAGACCAGACAGATAACAGCAGGGGACAATCTTCTTCCTATGAGAACAATGAAAGCCCTGCCCCCCTTTTACCTAGTGTAAGCCATCTCTTCTCAGATGTGGAATCCTGTCCATAGACCAGACAGATAACAGAAGGGGACAATCTTCTTCCTATGAGAACAATGAAAGCCCTGCCCCCCTTTTACCTAGTGTAAGCCATCTCTTGTCAGATGTGGAATCCAGTCCATAGACCAGACAGATAACAGCAGGGGACAATCTTCTTCCTATGAGAACAATGAAAACCCTGCCCCCCTTGACAAGTTTTTCAGGTTTTTCCCTTATCTTAATTGAAGATTGTCCCTCTCTGCAGTCTACCTGGGCACCTCCCTTCTGATCTGGCTGAGCAGTGTTACATCAGTAAAAGGGGCGGGAGGGGGATACTTTGTCATTGAATTACTCTTGAACTACAACTCTGACAGAATTGAAATAACACTCTCCAAAGTCCAAATACTATGATGATTAATTAGAGCTGCTTTTATTATGAAACATTACTATCCCTTTAAAGAAATAACTGCAACATAAATGAATGCTTATATGTCTGGATACATAAACTCAATTTATTGGATGGCCATTTTATTATCATGTGAAGCCTAGAGTACCAGTTCTCTTACAATAAAACTTTTACCTAGATGGAAACTGAAATATCAATATCTGTAAGCAGAGTATAATCGTTCAAGTTGTCAAGGAAAGCCAGAGGTCATTGCAATGTCAGATGCCTCTCTGTTTAGTATATGAATCAGTGTAGTGTTTTCTCTGCCCATGTACTAATATGATTCCTTTTTGACCCTTTGAGTGTCAGAGGGCAGTGCAACGCATTTCTTTGTGACGCATTACGGTCCCTTCTGGTATTGAAAATTTCCATTGCATTTACCTAAAAATTACTACACAGGCTTCAATAGGAATCTGTTAGACAAAACCATTCATAACACTTATGAACTACAACCGAATCTACATCATAGTTTGACAAACCACATTTTTTTGTGCTCTATCTCGCTTAAAGGGATACTAATACTTAGTTTTATCTTTATTTTATTTTGTAGGCATTAAAAAAACATGAAGAACGATATGTCTTATCGCGGCCGGCACTTAAAGGGATAGTAATACTTAAAATGTAAAAAAAATATGTTGTAGGGTTTATCCCCTGAGTAAAACAAGAGTACTCCCACTGCTGAAAGGTGTTTCATTCAAAAGTTATTAATTTTTAAAGTTGAATTTTTAAGGTGCAATATCACAGTGGCCTGAAATTGTACTGTGGCGCTGTTGCTACACGATCCTATATTGAAATCATTTATCGAACCAGGTGCAAATATATTTTTAAAGCTTATTTTTAAACGGATAGTAATGTTTCATAATAAAAGCAGCTCTAATTAATCATCATAGTATTTGGACTTTGGAGAGTGTTATATCAATTCTGTCAGAGTTGTAGTTCAAGAGTAATTCAATGATAAAGTATCCCCCTCCCGCCCCTTTTACTGATGTAACACTACTCAGCCAGATCAGAAGGGAGGTGCCCAGGTAGACTGCAGAGAGGGACAATCTTCAATTAAGATAAGGGAAAAACCTGAAAAACTTGTCAAGGGGGCAGGGCTTTCATTGTTCTCATAGGAAGAAGATTGTCCCCTGCTGTTATCTGTCTGGTCTATGGACTGGATTCCACATCTGAGAAGAGATGGCTTACACTAGGTAAAAGGGGCGGGAGGGGAAACTTTGCTTGTGAATATCTCTCAAACCATAAAGGTTTGAGAGATAAGACTTATATTGTTCTTCATGTTTTTTTAATGCTTCCAAAATAAAATAAAGATAAAAAAAGCATTACTATCCCTTTAAATAACCCTTGGAGGATACGAGGGGTGAGTCACACATTACTTCTCTTTCTTTGTGCTTGTAACGTATGGTACTCAAAGTGTTAATGGAATAAACAATATAAAGACCCAAGAAACAATGGAGGAATGCTCGGTCGCTGGAAGAGAAGGCATCTCACATTGCAATCCAAAGACTTTCACATTAGTAATTTCCGGCGTGCTCTCGCAGCCTGTTCTCCGCTTTAAAGAACTGATTGATTTCCGTGGCAGACCTCTGTAGTAATTATGTACTTCTGCCTTGCTCTCTGTGTATTAGCGCGGTCCCTGTTTTCATTGGAAAACCAGCAGCGTTTCTTGAAGAGCAGGAAGGCTGTTGATTATGCACCATCTGGGGATTTTGTGAAGTGGGTGTCAAGACATTCAGTGTCCACAGTTTAACTGGCTGGGGACTTGTCAGTAAAATCAAAACCTGCATTTGAAACTCTTCGACGTTTGCTTTAAAGTGGATCTGTCACTATACAGCTTTTTCTCTCAAACACGTTATCTGATTAAATGGGAACATATAAAGTGACCTACTGGCCAGACCTGCACCTGAAGCAGAGAGTGACTAGAGTATTGTGTACAGTACTGGACACCCCATCTCCAGAAGGATATAGATACTATAGAGTATTGTGTACAGTACTGGAGACCCCCTCTCCAGAAGTATATAGATACTATAGAGTATTGTGTACAGTACTGGACACCCCATCTCCAGAAGGATATAGATACTATAGAGTATTGTGTACAGTACCGGAGACCCCATCTCCAGAAGGATATAGATACTCTAGAGTATTGTGTACAGTACTGGAGACCCCATCTCCAGAAGGATATAGATACTCTAGAGTATTGTGTACAGTACCGGAGACCCCATCTCCAGAAGGATATAGATACTCTAGAGTATTGTGTACAGTACTGGAGACCCCATCTCCAGAAGGATATAGATAATCTAGAGCAGGCCTTAAAATATGAAGTCCTTTGCTACTAGCCAGACCTGAAAAGTTACTCGCCACTGCAATCCATAACATACCCACCAGGGCTGAATTTCTAATCGCCAGGGCTACATTTTCACTCGCCATTGGCATACCTCCCAACATTTCAAATTGTCAAAAAGGGACACTTGTGTTTCAGGGGGTGGTGTTGTTGGCGTGACTGGTGGGCGAGGTATTACCAAGAATGTTTAGGCTATTTCATGACCTATTGATACCCCCTTGTGTAACCTAATAAATGACTTATAACAAGACCAAAGTTTTTTATTTACACAGACTAATCTAGAAACACATATACTGACATTTATTCAAACATTAATGTGAGTTTTATTCCTGTAGAGCAATATGATACACTTATACACACATGATACACTCTGATCTCCTAAAAAGAGGGACATCGGGGTGGGAAAGAGGGACAGAGGGATTTGGTTCTAAAAGAGGGACTGTCCCTCCTAAAGAGGGACACTTGGGAGGTACGCATTGGCTAGTGGTGAGTGGAAATTTTGAGCCCTGATCAAGAGAAAACTCAAAGTTTCCCCTCACTGGCCAAAACCGTCAAGTCTGCCATCTAGCTGTCAGATTTGGAATCCGGTCCACGGACCGGCCGTGGCGCTACAGCAGAGCTGCAATCGCGAGATATAAGAAGAACTACTTCATTCGAATAGTCTGCAAAGTGTGCCTGGTTTGCAAGCACACTTTTTAGACCCTTCCAATGAAATAGTTATTTTTATATCTTGCACTCTCGGCTCTGCTGTAGAGCCAGCGGTTGACCTGCGGAACGGATTCCAAGTCTGACAGCTAGATGGCAGACTTGACCGTTTCTGTCAATGAGGGGGAAACTTTGCTTTTGAATATCTCTCAAACCATAAAGGTCTGAGAGATAAGACTTATATCGTTCTTCATGTTTTTTAATGCCTACAAAACAAAATAAAGATAAAATTAAGAATTACTATTCCTTTAAAGGGCCAGTAATATTTAATTTGCAACAAAACAATACATATCCCATTCATTGTGCATCACTATACAATAGGCAATACACATACTGCAGTGAATGTGCAATGGTAATTCTGCGCTACATCAGGATTTAGTTGCATTTTTTAGTCCCACACTTGCCTAAGACCAACGTACTAAGCTAAGTAAACACAATTCCTTCCCTTTGCTTATCTTCCATGGAGGGGAGAACAAGCAGCAGTCAGTGGGTGGTTTGTGATGTAAAGATTATTAAAAAAATCATACTGGAAAGAGCAGGACAGACTAAATCAGACTGTGCATTTTATTCCACCACGAATAATGATTATATGATTCAGGTTATACATCTTTGAAGCCTCAGGCTGCGTTATACAACTGACTTCAGTCTGACTTCCTATTCCCTAATCGAAATCAGAAAATCCTTGGTTAGAAAATCAGTGTTACAACTGTTTGTGATATATCTATGTACTAGCAATGTGGGACGGCGTTGCCCATCATGTTATGACCGTTGGGCGCACGTGTGTGAAATGCAGACACACTGATAAACACAGACATATAAAACACACAGGCAGACACATACCATACATCCCAAGTGTCCCTCTTTAGGAGGGACAGTCCCTCTTTGAGGGCCAAATCCCTCTGTCCCTCTTTCCCACCCTGTTGTCCCTCTTTTTAGGAGGTCAGACTGTGTGCAGGGCAGCTCCACCTATAGGCGACGTAGGCGCCGGCCTAGGGCGCACACGTACTGGGGGCGCGGGCATGCAGCGGAGAAGAGCTGCGCCCGCACACACACCACGCCGGGAACCACAACACAGTCAGGTCTGTGTCGCTACAGTGCTCCCTCATGTGGTTGGATCTTTAGTAATGCAGAGCGCGTTGGGAGTCATGATCTCCCGCCGCGCTCTGCATTACTGAAGAGAAGACTGTGCTGGAGCTACAGGTATGTGATGGGGGGCAAGTTGGAGCTGAGGGGGCATAGTGGAGCTGAGGGGGCAAGTTGGAGCTGTTAGGGGAAAGCTGGAGCTGAGGGGGCATAGTGGAGCTGGTGGGGGCAAGTTGGAGCTGATGGGGGCAAAGTGGAGCGGATGAGGGTCACAGTGGAGCTGAGGGGGGGCAAGTTGGAGCTGAGGGGGGTCAAAGTGGAGCGGATGGGGGACAAAGTGGAGCAGATGGGGGGCAAGTTGGAGTGGATGGGGGCATAGTGGAGCTGGTGGGGGCAAGTTGGAGCTGGTGGGGGCAAGTTGGAGCAGATGGGGGGCAAAGTGGAGCTGATGGGGGTAAGTTGGAGAGGATGGGGGTCAAAGTGGAGCTGATGGGGGCAAAGTGGAGCTGAGGGGCCAAAGTGGAGCTGGTGGGGGCACATTAGAGCAGATGGGGGGCAAAGTGGAGCTGGTGGGGGCACGTTGGAGCGGATGGGGGGCACAGTGGAGCTGATGGGGGCAAGTTGGAGTGGATGGGGGGCAAAGTGGAGCTGATGGTGGCAAGTTGGAGCTGATGGTGGCAAAGTGGAGCTGGTGGGCCAAAGTGAAGCTGATAAGGGGCAAGTTGGAGCTGGTAGGGGGCATCTGTTACAGGCATCTCCAGACCAGGGGCAGACTGGCCCAGGGGGCAGAGAGAGGACAATCATGAAAAGAGGTGGGGTATAAGTAGGCAGGGTATAAAGGGGTGGGACACAAGGGGCGGAGCGAAATGGGCGGCAAAATTAGGTTTTGCCTAGGGTGGCAAAAATCCTTGCACCAGCCCTGACTGTGTGGTGTGTTTTACTTTGGTCTCCAGCAATAAAGCAATAAACTTCAGTATATGTGTTTATACATTAGTCTGTGCAAATAAAATACTTTGGTCTTGCACTAAATCATTTATTCAGTTACATAAATAGCCAGTAATAGGTCATGAAATAACCTAAAAATTCTTACTAATGCCCTGCCCAACAATATCACCTAAAACTACAGTGTCCCTCTTTGGCCATGTGAAATGTTGGGAGGAATGCACATACACACAGTGAGCGGAAGAAACATGCAAAAGACACGCACACACACACAGACTCACTGGAGATGCACACATATGTAACAGATGTACACACACAGACACACTGGAGATGCACACATGGACACACATATGTAACAGAGATGTACACACACAGACACGCAACATATATGAGCAGAAACACATGTGCTCATGAGTTGTGTACCCCTCTGGCAGTCAAAGGGTTAAGATATACAGAGGCATGTCAGAGTTAAATAGCAGTGGGAAGTGTGTTCATACCTGGGAACTTTGACTTGTGGAGTCCCTAGAGGGGACTGATGTGGTGCTGATGTGGAGAGACAAATGGGGCAATCTGGGTTAAAAGGGTGTGGGGCTTAATCGCGAGTAGGGGGCGGGGCTTAACATAAATGTGGAAAAGTGCTAGTAATAGGCTGTGGAAGGAGGAGATGTGGGAGGGAAATGCAAGTTTACAGTGTGAGGGGTTTGAACACACTCCCTGAGGGCTAAAACTTGATACACAACCCTGTGGCAGTCAGTGAGTTAAGTGTGAATGTGATGGCTGTCTGTCCTGTGTCTTGCATGCCAAATGATGACAGTGAAGAAATAATTGAGCAATGAGGGCCTACCTTAAACCTTTGAGTGCCATTTTGTTCTTCTGGTGCTGCACTACAGGTCCTGCTGAGGCCACTGGGAGTCAGGGTGAGTGACTGTGTGTGTGTGTGTCAGCCATATTTATTTCTGGCTTTGTGTGTGTATGTGGTGCTGTGTGTGTGAGTGGGGGCATGTGTGTTTGGTGCTGTGTGAGTGGGGCATTGTGTGTGGTGGTCTGTGTGTGTGAGTGGGGCATGTGTGTGTGTTTGTGTGGTGGTGTGTGAGTGGGGCATGTGTGTGAGTTTGGTGCTGTATGAGTGAGGCATGTGTGTTTGTCTGTGGTGTAGGAGCAAGTGGCGGCCATATTGTTTTTTTCTGACTTTGATAGTGGTGGGCGGGCTGCATAGTGGGGGCGGGCCAACTCCCTGCATGATTGAATCACCCAATAGGAATAGTAACTCCTGCTTTATGCCTTCCCTGGGTGTGTTTTGGCAGGAACAAAGTCTTCTTTTATATATATATAGATATATCTATGTATTTATCTATATATCCATTTCTACATGTATCCATGTCTGTGTATATATAGCTATGTATCTATATATAAAAGAAGACTTTGTGCCTGACAAAACACACCCAGGGGAGGTAGTAAGGAGGAATTACTGCTCCCATTGGGTGATTCAATTGGGGTGTGATTTTTGGCCCGCCCCCACTATCCAGCCCACCCACCACTATCTAAGGCTGAAAAAAAAATGGCTGCCACTCACTCCTACACCACAGACACACACACATGCCCCCCCACACACCGGCAGACACATACACACATATACACACACTCATACAGAGACACACACACGCACGCTGAGCAACTATGTTCAAACTACAGCTGGAAAGCCATGGTCCAATCTGTATTATGCAGCTTCTTCATTCCCTGTCTGTGAGCCTGCACAGCCCTGCCAATTACTATAAGTGAGCCGATTTCTAAGCAATCAGCAGGCAGGATGCTGGGGATCTGACTTCCTAGCACAGTGAAGCTGGGAAAGTGGAACAACGGCAAAGACATGATCAGGCAGTACAGAGCAGGGCTTCAGCTGAGATGGTAAATGGCAGAGACATGGTTGTGACTGTATTTATATATTGCACAAAGAGAGAGAAAGAGAGACAGATTGTTTGTCTGTCTGTCTGTAAGTAGAGCTGCCAGTTCCTGCAATCATCTCCATGCTGTACATAGCTCACTGTATAGCATGTATGACAAACTATTTATATATGGTCTGGTATTGTATAGTATACAGTCTGCATGTGTCTGTGTATAAGGACTGACACTATACAGTATAGGAGGGACAGTCCCTGTTTGAGACCCAAATCCCTCTGCTCCTCTATTTAGGAGATCACACTTTGCGGTGTGTATACCAGTGTATCAAATTGCTCCACATCAATAAAATCCACAGTAATGTGGGTATAAACTTCTGTATATATCTTATAAATTAGTCTGTGTAAAAAATACTTTAATCTTCTTCTAAACCATTCACTTACAGAAAGCGTAACTTAACCATTTCAATGACAGAGGGGTATGCAATGCATTGCTTACCCCCTGGCACTCAAAGGGTTAAAAAATCTCTAAAATACACCACCAGCCACGCCCCCAGTAACATCACCTAAAACACAAGTGTCCCTCTTTGGCCATTTGAAATGTTGGGAGGTATGTTACTTACATTGCTCACACTGTATGTATGTATGTTCTGATTTGCATCTGTGTGTCACTGTTTGTGTATGTCAGTGCATGTGTGTGTATGTATGTGTGTTGCATGCGTCTCTGTCTATCACTGTGTGTCCCCCTGTATATGTGTGTGTTTACACATGTGTCTGTGTATCACTGTGTGTACCTTTCTGTCACGTACACCCTACGTCATATTTCACTATCATAACATTTATTAAAAAAAAACAAACAAAAAAACCCATTTCCTGCATAACGGGCAACGCCATCACAGACTGCTAGTATGTATATAGATAGATAGATAGATAGATAGATAGATAGATAGCATCAAAATAAAGCTATATATATTCTTAACCCTTGCTGTGCCAGAGGGGTACGCAACCCATTGTAAAGCAAGTATACAAAGTGCGTGAGCGAACTACATAAATTAAAGGGAAAATATAGTTGACTAAAGAAATAATAAAGAGCTTTAAATTGCTCTAGTGTAAAAAAAAAAGGCTTGTGTCACCGAGGGGTTAATGTGGATGCAAATAGTAAGGAAAGAAAACAAAGGTTATGAAACCACTTAAGTGGATCCAAAATATTTAAACTATATTTTGGGACATGAATAAACAATTCCACCATTTGGGCCCTCAGGACCTTTTGTAAAATTGCCCCGATGCTTCCTTTCTGATGTCTGGGTCCCAGAGTACATTCCTGATTTATAGAAAAGGGAAGATAGCCCAGCTGCCAGTCACGTCAAACACCTCTGTGTGCAGCGCGGACCATCCGCCTTTCTCTGGGGGCAGAGATTGGCTGGTACTCACCGAGATACTCACTTTAACCCTGCAAAGCAATGTGTTGTGTACCCCTCTGGCACTCAAAGTGTTAACTAGTGCTCCAAGCACAAATGGTGTGGAATGGATTTGATGAAAGAGAAACATGTATAAGAAACTAGCTGATGCAAGTTGAAAATGTTGTTTTTATTTTAAAGTGTTAGTAATGTCTAAAAAAACGTTTTTGCATTTAGAAGAGCTTAAAAAGCTGATCTAAATGCAAAAAACCGTATCTCTCAAACCGCTATGGTTTAAGAGATACAGGTGTTTAAAGTTTGATCTCTCCTACTGACAGCTGTAAAGCTGTCAGCAGGAGATCCGTGTTGGTCGACACGCTGGCGCTTGAGAAGTGCCGAGATCTCGTTATTTACCACGACTCCCTTCATTGGAATGGTCTAAAACGTGTGCCTGGTTTTCAAGCCCTCATTTTAGACCATTCCAGTGAAGGGATTCCTTGTAAGTAACAAGATCTCGGCACTTCTCAAGCGCCACCGTGTCGACCGACACGGATCTTTAAACGCCTGTATCTCTTAAACCATAGCGGTTTGAGAGATACTTTTTTTTGCATTAAGATCAGCTTTTTAAGCTCTTCTAAATGCAAAAAAGTTTTTTTAGACGTTACTAACACTTTAAAATAAAAACAACATTTTCAACTTGCATCAGATAATTTCTTATATATGTTTCTCTTTCATTAAATCCATTCCACACCATTTGTGCTTGGAGCACTAGTTAACACTTTGAGTGCCAGAGGGGTACACAACAGATAGCTTTGCAGGGTTAAAGTGAGTATCTCGGTGGGTACCAGCAATGTCTGCCCCCAGAGAAAGGCGGATGGTCCGCGCTGCACACAGAGGTGTTTGACGTGACTGGCAGCTGGGCTATCTTCCCTTTTCTGTTAATTTTTTATATCATGTAATTCATTTTGCGATCTTGGGCAATCGTATCATTGAATGAATTAAAGAATACTAGTTTAAAAGCCAGTGTACACAGTCCACAGTGCCATCCAGCAGACTCAGCTGGTGCCCAGAGCCTCTCTGCTCACCAAGCGGTCCCAGGAAGGTGTGCAGAGCGGACTCTGGTCCGAATTCGGAACACCCCGCTCCGTATCAGCTTCAGCGCGTTTGGCCAGTCTGTACTGCGCATGACTGCAGCGCGGGCAGTCTCTACAGCGCATGACAGCTTCTGGCAAACATCGTAGCCTTTTATTATATAGGATGGTTGGTTATATAGCGCCACAATGCTTTACGCAGCAATGCATTGAGTTCCCCTCTGGTACTCAAACAGAGGCGTAACTAGAAGCCTCCGAGCCCTGGTACAAGAAGTGCCACGGCCCCCCCACACCACATTGGACCCCCTCAACCACATTGACCCCCTCCACAATGCCCCTCAATCTCCACAATGCCCCCATCTCCTACCTGAAGCTCCCGCGCTGTCCTCTTAGTAATGCAGAGCGCTGGGAGATGATGTCATCACCCTGCATTGCTAGATGATGTCATCTCCCAGCGCTCTGCATTACTAGAGCACCGGCTGGAGATTGCAGACGCCAGGCGGAGGCCGGGCCCCTGGAGCGCACGGGCCTAGTCGCACGTGCGACCCCTGCGACCCCTATAGTTACGCCTCTGTACTGAAAGGATTATGGGGTTGGACAATACAGGGCAACAACTGCTTAAGAAAATGAACGACTGGAAATGGGGTCCCTGTTCGACAGCTTACAATATAGAGAATGCAAGGGTTAAGTGTGGAATACAGTGATCAGTGGCAGTCGGGGTAGTGGCACATAAAGACGTACAGCAGAAGAGCCTCGGATGTTGAAGTCAGTGCCTTCTAGCTTGTTGAAGCCCTGTTGAGGAATCATTAACCAGGACCATCATTACCCCTTTAACGCTCTGCTTGTCAGAGTGGTAAGCAATGCATTGCAAAGCAATGAGCTATGTACCGTTCTTGCACTCAGAGGGTTAAAGGGTTAGCATTACTTAAAATGTAAAAAAATATATGATGTATTGTTTATCCCCCTGAGTAAAACAAGGGGACTCCAACTGCTGAAAGGTGTTTTATTCAAAAGTTATTACAGCTCAAGCTTGATGTTTTTTTAGGTGCAATATCACAGTGACCTGACATTGTATAGTGGCGCTGTTGCTACAGCATCAGTTGACCATAAATTTCCATAGGATGGCATAACTACAGAGCCACGGTAATATTTCAGGCCACACAGATATTGCATCTAAAAAAATTCACGTTTGAGCTGCAGTAACTTTTGAATGAATCACCTTTCAGCAGTGGGAGTTCCCTTGTTTTACTCAGGGCGATAAACCCTACAGTATATATTTTTTACATATTAAGTATTACTATCCCTTTAAGGGCCAGAGGGGTGAAAGAAGCATAAAAAAATGAGGACTGCCTTTCTAGGAGCATCAGTGTTGGGACTAGTCATTCGAGGTTCAAAAATATTTTGTCCCCCAACACAAAAATATTTTCCTAGAGGTGCGACTATGTCCTGGTGGGGGGTGATAGACCTCCTTGTATGATGGGCTCCTTCTAACTGCACCCTCTGCTCCCTGTGTATTGTGGAATAATGAACATTATTTTGGGGGCAATTTGCAACTTTTGAGTTCAGATGCACAAAGAAAATCTGAAGGAAACCCTCTCCACCATCGAAGAGAAATACATTTCCCCTGATTCTCTCTGATTTCAGTTAAAACTGTCACTTTGTAACAAACAATGACTTTTGAAAGAGTGTTCAAAGTCACCTACATTATGTGAGCCATTTTTTATTTAAGACAATCTTTTCAAAGATATTTACCTTTAAATGTTTGTCATGTTATGCAAATTGAACAGTACTGACAGACATGCCAGGCAGTCAGATACTAGCATTCTACTCTCCCTCCCATCTGCCACTTTCTACCAGGAAGTACTTGCTCGTTTATATAAAATGACAAATAAATAAAGCTAATTATCTCATAAACTATTGTGTGAAATAAAAACAACTAACATAAACATGGGTGATTTTTGAATATCCCTTATTTGTTCCAAAGTAGAGCCAGATCATGGTCGAGGCACCCTAGGCACCTGTCTAGGGTACTGTTAAGATGGGGGGCCCACAAAGCTGAACAGGCCCCACAATGAAAAGCTTGGCTGATGGGAAGATCAGACTGATCTCCCCACCGGCAAGCTGAGCTGCGTGCCTCCTTCGGCACAGACCTTTACATGCAACGCTATAGCTATCCCCAGCAGTCTAGTAATGCAGAGCGCCTGGATATGACATCATGTCCATTACAGAATTGCGCAGGAGCTGAAAATAGACATCAGTGCCCAGAGGCGTAACTAGAAGCCACGGGGCCCTGGTGCAAGAATGGCCATGGGCCCCCTGACCACATTGGCCACCTTCACATTGCCCCCCATCTCCACATTGCCACCCATCTCCACATTGCCCCTAAATCTCCACAATGCCCTTCAATCTCCACATTGCCCCTTCCACAATGCCCCTCAATCTCCACATTGCCCCTTTCACATTGCCCCCATCTCCACAATGTCCATAAATCACCTACCTCCCTGGTGGTCCAGTGGCAGAGGACAAGTCTGTGCCTCTTTCTGCACAGACCTCTTCTCCTGCGCGGTCCTTTTCAGTAATGCAGAGCGCTGGGAGATGATGTCATGATGATGTCATCTCCCAGTGCTCTGCATTACTAGAGAGCCGGTCTGCCGGAGCGAATACTGACCTCCCTCTGGCAGACCGGCACTCTCATAATGCAGAGCTCCACCTCTCTGCATTACTTAATTGCGGTATATAGTTACACCACTGTCGGTGCCGAAAAAGGCACAGACCTCTTCTCCCACACTGCATGCCTCTGGACCACCAGGGATAAGGCCCCCTCCTGTGCCAGCAAAGGTAGGGGTGTTGGGGGAAACTGAAAAGAAGGGGCAGAGAAATAGAGGGAACTGAGTAGAGGGGCAGAGAAACTTGCTTTTCAGTTTAATTTGTTTCCATCTAACAAAAAAGAAACATATGCACATGTATTACTACTGAGTTTACAAACTGACTAAGGGGGCAGAGACATGGGGAAACTGGGGGTAGCCCTCAGCCTATTGGGCCCTTAATCTTAACCTGTTTCTGAACATTCACTTGAATGTTAGATAAACATGACTTTATTGATTTTTCACATCAAATAGACATATCCCTGAAAATTCATTTTGTGGAAGAAAATTTCCAGTTCAGGGCACATAATACAAAAAAGACATACAAAAAATACAGTCCTGCGCTCCTCTATATACTGTGAACATAAGTGCCCTGTATTTAGCATATGTAATAACTCTTAGTAAATCTAAGTGAAAATAAGTGAGTTTCGTCCCTCAAATTGGCCAATCCGTGTGTAAGGTTACCACCACGTCAAGGTATCTCACTTTGCGGTAAGTCCTACTCTAGTACACCTATAAAGACCCTATCTGAATTAAAAACAGACATTCTCTGAAGAAAGATGTTATAATAAACGCGTCAGTGGGGACCCTTTAAATATCATTTTGATGTTTTTATTTCTTGTGGGTTCTGGTGTAATGCAATTAAAAACAACAGACATACAACAAGGCAAAAAAAAACAAAATAGGTGTAGAGGGAGGACTTACCTGATACACGGCCCATAAGGGCCTGCATTGAAAACTATGTTCCATTTATATCCTTCCCCACAAGTCATGTGAGGAATGGATGATACCAAACAGGCAAGGGGGATTCCATACTGGAACAGGCCAAAAAGCCTTGTTCTTAAAGGGATAGTAATACTTCGTTTTAACTTTATTTTATTTTGTAGGCATTAAAACAACATGAAGAATGATATAAGTCTTATCTCTGAAACCTGTATGGTTTAAGAGATATTCACAAACAAAGTATCCGCCCCCTGTTCAACCAGATCAGAAGGGAGATGCCCAGTTAGACTGCAGAGAGGGACAATCTTCAATTAAGATAATGGAAAAAGCTGAAAAACTTGTCAAGTGGGAAGGGCTTTCATTGTTCTCATAGGAAGAAGATTGTCCCCTGCTGTTATCTGTCTGGTCTATGGACTGGATTCCACATCTGAGAAGAGATGGCTTACACTAGGTAAAAGGGGCGGGAGGGGAACTTTGCTTGTGAATATCTCTCAAACCATAAAGGTTTGAGAGATAAGACTTATATCATTCTTCATGTTTTTTTAATGCCTACAAAATAAAATAAAGTTAAAACGAAGTATTACTATCCCTTTAAAGGCCAAGTGAGAAAGAAAAAAGAATGGTGAAATGAAATGAAGTAATCACTTGTTTTTATATCTTTGTGAATAAATTGGATAAAATGAGAAACGTGGTTGTAAGCTTACACACGGATTGGCCAATTTGTGGGACGAAACTCTCACTTATTTTCACTTACATTTACTAAGAGTTATTACATTTGCTAAATACAGGGCACTTATGTTCACAGTATATAGAGGAGAGCAGGATTGTCTCTTTTGTATGTGTTTTCACTTTTGGGTTTAGGCGTAATGTTAGGGGGACTGGAGAACCCTCTCATTCCTTGCTGCTATCTATATTTCAAACTTTATTTTTATAATAAATTATAATATGATATGGATATATTATGCTGAGTAAGCGCTGTGAGCTTTCTTCTCTTTTCAGGGCACATAATATTTTAATGCATAAAATAGATTTTTTTTTTTGTCTGAAAAAGTAAATATTGTTCCACAAAATAATTGTAATTTTTTTTTACAAAATTGATTTTGTTGTAATAATAGAATATGTTATTGTGCAAAATTGATTATAAATGACAAATTTGATTATTCTGTCCCATGGCAATGATTTTGTGGCATACAATCAAAAATGTTATCATAAAAAAAGCAATTTTCAATAACAAAATAATTACTTTGTATGCAACAAAAGTAAGTTCTTTGTTACAAAATAATCATGTCTGTGGCACATAATTGATTCTGTGTACAACAAAATTGAATTTCTTTGACAAATAAATTTATGTGTGACACAAAATCAGCTTTGTCTCACAAAGCCAGTTGTGTCACATAACTGAATCAGTGGCATAAAACTGATTTTTTTTTGTGACAAATAATACATTTAATGTCACAACAGATCAATTTTGTGGGACAAACAAGCTTTCTTTTCCACTAAAACTATTTTGTGAAATAGAAAACTATTTTGGGCCACAGAATCAATTGTTGGTACCCAAGAAATGTTATGTATAAAAAATCATTCTATGACATAACAAATAAATGTTGTGACACTAAATTAATTTTGTGTGATACGTATCAACTTTGCCACTAAATGTCCATCTTTCTGATTTCCTGCTTACGGGAACAAAGAAACAAATGGAATTGATTTAAATGAGGCTTTAACCCTTTAACGACCGGCGGTCCTGGGACATTTCCATCCCATAAGGACCGCATTGAACCACGTGGACGCTCCGGTACACGTGACCTGTTGTGTGTATCGGCGCGTCACTATGGGGCCTGATAGAGATCGCTCCGATCTTGGAGCGGTCAATTTCAGGCCCTATTTTTACTTACATCGCTCTCGGTAGAGCGCTGTAAGTAAAAAGTATGTGAAGTACTATGACCGTCATCGGTCCTTGAGTATTTCAAGGACCGTGACGGTCATAGTACGGCACATGTCGTTAAGGGGTTAATGCACATGAACGGCCAAAAGTATTCCAATGCATTCCTTTGCGATTCATCTGCGTTCTATCTCTACAGGTCAAAATATTTGCTTCTTTCTTGTTTTTTCATGTTTTTTTTTCTTTTGAACCAAGGTAGGAAGTGGTTCTTGTGAGAATTTCTGATATCAAAATATATATTTTGTGTATTTACACAGCGAGTTAATCAAAGATAAATTCTCCTTGCAGTTTTCTGTTTTTTTTTTTTTTTTTTTTTTTAAACTAAAATCAGCTAATGTAGACTTTTTTTTCTAGTAATCAGAAAGTCAGTTTGGAGAACTTAGAATCTCCAATACATCATTATAAATAAAGAGATAAATCTACCTGCCTCCAGGGCGGAAATGAGAACCGTAAAAATGAAATGAATCAGGTGGCGGGGGAAGATAAATTGTATTAAAAGTAGAGAGAGCGGGAGCTGGTAATTCAAGTCTGTGCAAGTTATTTATTAAATTACAGTTCTGCTGATCACGCCATTTGGAAAGTTTGCTTATGTACATTTTCATAATCTAAATAGGCTTATGTACCATTTGCCTTGTAAGAGGTTAATAACATTTCCTAATTTCCTATTTACTTAAATGGGGTTTTTAAAGGGATAGTAATGTTTCATAATAAAAGCAGCTCTAATTAATCATCATAATATTTGGACTTTGGAGAGTGTTATTTCAATTCTGTCAGAGTTGTAGTACAAGAGTAATTCAATGATAAAGTATCCCCCTCCCGCCCCTTTTACTGATGTAACACTGCTCAGCCAGAGCAGAAGGGAGGTGCCCAGGTAGACTGCAGAGAGGGACAATCTTCAATTAAGATAAGGGAAAAACCTGAAAAACTTGTCAAGGGGGGCAGGGCTTTCATTGTTCTCATAGGAAGAAGATTGTCCCCTTCTGTTATCTGTCTGGTCTATGGACTGCATTCCACATCTGAGAAGAGATGGCTTACACTAGGTAAAAGGGACGGGAGGGGAAACTTTGCTTGTGAATATCTCTCAAACCATAAAGGTTTGAGAGATAAGACATATCGTTCTTCATGTTTTTTTAATGCCTACAAAATAAAGTTAAAGCGAAGTATTACTATCCCTTTAATGGCTACCTCCGTATACTCAATATCCAAAAAATAAATGTCCACTTCCATCGACACAATATCCAAAGAACAATGTCCATCTCCATGAACATGATATGCAATGAATAACATATACCTCCATGCACTTCAGTGTACACAATATCCAGTGTATAATGTCCACTTCCATGTACACAACATCCAAAGTATAATGTCTAGTTCCGTGTACATGATATGCAAAGATTAATGTCCACTTTCATTTACACAATATCAAAAGAATAATGTTCAGTTCCGTACACATAATATCCAAAGAATAATGTCTGCTTCTATGTGCAAGACATTTAAACATTAGTGTCCACTTCCATTTACACTATCTCCAAAGAATGTCCAACTCCATATACATGATCTCCAACAATTAATGACCACCTCCATGTACATGTTATTCAAACATCAATGTCCACCTTTATGTGCACATTTTCCAAAAAAAAATGTCCATTTCCATGGACATAATATCCAAAGAAAAATGTCAACTTGCGTGTACATGATATTCAAAGAATAATGTCTTCTTCTGTGTACACAAAACCCAAAGACTAATGGCCTTCTATATGGACTCGATATCAAAAGACTAATGTCCACTTTTGTGTACATGTTATCAAAAATGTAATGTCCAATTCTGTGTACACAATATCCTACGAATAATGTTCACCTCAATAGACATAATATTGAAGAATAACGTCTACTTCCATGGACACGACATTAAAAGAATAATGTCCACCTCGATGGACACAATATCCAAATATTCATGTCCACCTCCATAGACATGATATTGAAAGAATAATATCCACCTTCGTGGACGCAATATCCAAAGAATCATTTCCTCCTCAGTGGACATCATTTTGAGTCCTAATGGATGCATTTTGGGGAACCAGTACATGAAGAATTCATTCAAAGAGGCTATTATGATTATCTGTAATTGGAGGTACATGCAGGGCCGGCCCTTACATGGGTCCCGGTGGGCCCATGGACCCAGGCAGCACTCTGACAGGGGCGACAATCCAGCTGATCTCCCATTAGTCTCAGTGCTCTAGTAATACAGAGCGCTGTTAGATGACATCATCTCCCTGCACTCTGCATTACTGAGAACCACGTGGGAGCTTCAGCTCTGTGCCAAAGGAGGCACAGCCTCTCTCATGCCACGCCGCTAGACCACCAGGGACTCGAGGTAGAAGATAGATGGGGGATCAGTATCAGTAGGGGCATTGTGGAGATGAAGGGGCATTGTGGAGATTGAGAGGCAATGTGGAAGGGGCAATGTCGAGACATGTGGGCAGTGTGGAGACTGAGGAGCATTGTGGGGATTGGGGCAATGTGGAGATTGTGGGGCATTGTGGAGACTGGGGACAATGTGAAAGGGGCATTGTGGAGCTTGAGGGGCAATGTGGAGATTGAGGGGGATTGGGGCATTGTGGAGATTGAGGGGCAATGTGGAAGGGGCATTGTGGAGATTGAGGGGCATTGAGGAAATGAAGGGACAATGTGGAGATATGGGGGATTGTGGAGATATGGGGGGCATTGTGGAGGTGAAGGGGCATTGTGAAGATGAAGCAGCAATGTGGAGATATGGGGGCAATGTGGAGATTGAAGGGCAATGTAGAAGGGGCATTGTGGAGATTGAGGGGCAATGTGTGTATCCTGTTATCTTATTTTTGTATTCTGAAAAAGGGAAAAAAATGTGGTCAGGCTTGGGCATCATAAAAATGTCATCTCATCTCTGCACTAACATTATGTGCAGAAATGAGATTATGATTGCTCAACCCTGACCAAGATGTTTTCTTTTCCTTTTTACGTGTTTTACTGGGTGTTTTTTTTTTTTGTGGTGGGGGCAGCATTTCATCCATGGACCCAGGCAGGATAATGCCTTGGGCCGGCCCTGGGTACATGACGGCACTCAAGAAAACATGTAGCAGCAAAGCCGTGATCTTGAAAAAACAGGTAATTTTATTTCTTCATTAAAACACAGTGTTACCAACTCGCTACAGGGACGGGACATATAACGGCAGCAAGACCCCAACTAGAAGTCTTATGTGTTTCGTGCCAACTTCAGCACCTAATCATAGACATAAACCAAGTATAGAAACACTTCTGTATATACGGACTTTAAAAATCAAATTAATTGGCAATACATGTAGCTATCCTAACATGGCCCAAAACCAACCAGTCAGATAGGAAACTATCCAAATGATTGGCTTAACCCAATAAAGGCAATCTGTCTATACCACCGAATGCTCAAAAATATATTTAGAAAAAAAACAAAACGATAATACATATGAAAACTAACCAGAAATAGAATACTGTGACAATAAATGTATCTGAATGACTTTAATAAAGCAGAAACTGTTCTAGTGACTATGATTTCTAGAAGACATCTGTGAATCTCTTTACCAGATTTAAAGCACGGGGTTATGAAAATCGGATTTTGAATGATGCTTAGGAAAATGCTTCCAATAAGTCCAGAGAAGAGTTGATTAGTTCCTCTTCCTTTAAAGGGATAGTAACACTTTGTTTTATCTTTATTTTATTTTGTAGGCATTAAAAAAACATGAAGAATGATATAAGTTTTTTCTCTCAAACCTTCATGGTTTGAGAGATATTCACAAGTAAAGTTTCCCCTCCCGCCCCTTTTACCTAGTGTAAGCCATCTCTTCTCAGATATGGAATCCAGTCCATAGACCAGACAGATAACAGCAGGGGACAATCTTCTTCCTATGAGAACAAAGAAAGCCCTGCCCCCCTTGACAAGTTTTTCAGGTTTTTCCCTTATCTTAACTGAAGATTGTCCCTCTCTGCAATCTACCTGGACACCTCGCTTCTGATCTGGCTGAGCAGTGTTACATCAGTAAAAGGGGCGGGAGGGGGATACTTTGTCATTGAATTAGTCTTGTACTACAACTCTAACAGAATTGAAATAACACTCTCCAAAGTCCAAATACTATGATGATTAATTAGAGCCGCTTTTATTATGAAACATTGCTATCCCTTTTAGAATAAACAATAGTGTTGAGCGAGCACCCCGATGCTCGGGTGCTCGGGTGCTCTGACCGAGCACCGCCGGAGGCTCGAGTGCTCGGCCGAGCACCCGAGCCCCATTGAATTGAATGGGGCGACACGAGCATTACACCAGGCACCCCCTGCTCTGATGAGGGGAGGGTGCCTGGTCAATGCCCCCCTTCATCTCCACAATGCCCCTCTTCCACAATGTCCCCCTTCATCTCCGCAATGTCCCCCTTCATCTCCGCTATGCCCCCTTCATCTCCGCAATGCCCCCTTCATCTCCGCAATGTCCCCCTTCATCTCCGCTATGCCCCCTTCATCTCCGCTATACCCCCTTCATCTCCGCAATGCCCCCTTCATCTCCGCAATGTCCCCCTTCATCTCCGCTATGCCCCCTTCATCTCCGCTATACCCCCTTCATCTCCGCAATGCCCCCTTCATCTCCGCAATGCCCCCCTTCCACAATGTCCCCCTTCATCTCCGCAATGTCCCCCTTCATCTCCGCAATGTCCCCCTTCATCTCCGCTATGCCCCCTTCATCTCCGCAATGTCCCCCTTCATCTCCGCTATGCCCCCTTCATCTCCGCAATGCCCCCTACCTCCAGTCCCTGGTGGTCCAGCGAAGCGTCTTCAGATCTGTGCCTCCTTCGGCACAGATCCCCGCCACCCGAACATGCCGGGCGAGCACATGGCGGTACTCGTACGAGTACCGCCATGTGCCGAGCAGAGCGATGCTCGAGTCGATCCGAGCATCGGCCGAGCATGCTCGCTCAACACTAATAAACAACAGCGAGCTGGGTCTGACAAGGTTAGATTCATTACCACCTACAGCCCCCAAATTTGTAACTTGGTTAAAAGTATGTTGCCTATGCTATACTCCGATTCCAGATTGGAGTGGATTCTATAATCTGGATGCACCTTTGTAGCTAAACGTGGAGTCACCATAGGCAATCATGTTTCACTGAGTTTATTTTTGAGTAAATGCTCTAGTTCTACGTGGTTAAATTGCATCAGGTTTTACAACTGTGGAACTATCCAGTGTAAATGCCGTGTTGTATCCAAGGTTTCCACAAAATTCATAGGTTCTATAGTGTCATGATTCTCCGAGTTTTTGCTGTCTTTTTTTACCAGCTATTCCGGTTCTCCTACCTGATTCTTGTTTCCCCGCCTTGTTGTGGTGACACCCTTGCTGGGGCCTATATCAAGCACCGACACCTTTGTGTCAGAGCAGGATAATAGAGTTCCGCTTATCTCGTCTTTGAGTTATTGTTCCTAGTATTTCCAGTATTTTACCCGGCTTTCATCTACTATGTCTCTTGTCTCTCCTGTGTTGGTTTTGACCACGACCTGTTCTACGACTATTCCCCTGCCTGCTGATTTTGTACCATGCTGCTCCATTGGTTTTCACTATTAGAAACATAGAATTTGATGGCAGATAAGAACCATTCGGCCCATCTAGTCTGCCCATTTTCCTACAGTAAAAACCTCAAACCTTTTTTGGTCCTTGGTCTTTTCTTATGTTAAGGGCAGCCTTATGTATATACTGATATTTATTTTCCTGTAAACCAGTCAACATTTTAGTAGTCCTTCTCTGATTTTCTCTAGAGTATCTTTATCCTTCTGGAGATGGGGTCTCCAGTACTGTACATAATGCTTTAGAGTATCTATATCCTTCTGGAGATGGGGTCTTCTGTACTGTACACAATACTCTATAGTATCTGTATCCTTCTGGAGATGGGGTCTCCAGTACTGTACACAATACTATAGAGTATCTATATCCTTCTGGAGATGGGGTCTCCAGTACTGTACACAATACTCTAGGTGAGGTCTTACTAGAGATCTGTATTGACATGACTACTTCCCTTTTTCTGCTACTAAGGCCCCTAGCTAGACAACCCAGTACCTTGCTTGCATTCCCCACCTCTTTATTACATTGCCTGCCTACCTTTAAGTCATTAGAGATAATTACTCCCAAATCCCTTTCTTCTGTTGTCTCTGACAGTACAATACGCTTAATAGTATATTTTTCCTTTGGATTTTTATTCTTGTCTCATCCTAGGTACCATCTTTGCCCACCTGTTGCTGATTCAGATTGTTGACTGGTCTCCTTTCGACTTTGAGGGGTTCCCTGGGCTCAGTTTGTCATGTTTGACATTGTCAACTATCCAGTCGAATTAGACGCAATCAACCATACTTGCTTCGACCTCCCATCGCACGGTATCCTTGCAACCCTTGGTTCTGCTGATCCAGTGTCCAACAGGGGTAACTATACTTCTGGTAGCTTAACTAAGCTGATTCCTGACCTGGTGAGCAGCTGTCTGTGTCCTAGGTGGTTATCCTGCTATCAGGCTTCATGGCCTGTGCCTCTACACAGCTTCAGCTGCAGCAAGACCTCCTTGGAGCAGCCACCAACTGCTAGCAATGTTCTCAAACCTGCAAACTCTAACTCCTGGCTCACTGGGGCCTACTTTGTAAGTATTCAATATTGTCATCTGTTGTTATATATTATATCCATATCAAATCAGCAGTCTGTTACTTCTTGTGGGGATTCTCCTCTGCACGGTGTTCTCAAGCAGCTTACATTGGGTGCTCTGGTCAGATCATTACAGATAGATGGGTTTCATTATCCCATTACGGGTTACATTAATTGTAACACTAGATACGTGATCTATTTGTTTACTTGCCATGTTCAATAGGCTGGTCGCACTATGCGTCCTTTAAAACAGAGGATAAGGGAACATTTGAATCAGATTGGAAATGAGGACCCAACTTCAGCAGTAGCCAAAATGTTACTTATACCCATGCTGGGGGTTTGGGTTGTTTCAAGGTATTGGAAAGGTTAAGCTTCCATGGAGGGGAGGAGACCTGCAACAACTGATCGACAGGAGAGAAGCATTGTGGATTTTCAGACTTAAGACCAGGGTCCCAGACGGGTTAAATTCCGAATGGGACAACAGCCACATTTTGTAGTCTCCTGTAGATTGTTGTGGAGGTCTCTCTCCCTCTTGCTTTCTACTTTATTAAAGTCATTCAGATAAATTTATTGTCACTGTATTATATTACTTTTTTGTTTTTAAATATGTTTTTATTAACAAGCCAGACCGAACCAATCACATGTCCGAAATTACAGATAACATAAGTAAAAGTATACAGAATAGATTTGCATACCGAAGAAAATCATATCAAGTACAATGAAATGATCAGCTCAGTCCAGCTTTAAACTTTTACCCCCTTTTCAAACTCCTGTCCCAATCCCATTCCCCTGCACCCCCTGTCTCACTCTCTCCCTCCCAGGCCCGCCCACCCCAAAGCTGAACATTCACCATCCCTCGAGAAGGACAATCCCCCCCGACACTCCCAGTCTCAGTTAGTTTAACCTGGAGGACACAACAGGAACACCTTATACTGTCCCCGGTGAACTTAATACAGGAGGAGCAGAAAATCTGTGTAAGTGAACCGATTTATAATGAGGTAGATTTTGCGTCACTAACGACCCACATTTTGCAAGTTGGAGCCCTATCCACCATCCAATGCATAGCCACCACTTTTCTGACCATTACAAGCAACTCTCTGAGGAGCACTTTCACAGCACCCTCCTGTATCTCATCTGGGATAATCGACAGCATGCATAATTTGGGTGTAAGAGTTAGCGGTTACTCCAGTACCCCTGAACAGTCTCCAGAACTCTCCTCCAGAACTCCTTCACCTGTGGGCAATCCCAGATCACATGTAGAAATGAACCTTCCACCTGGTCACATCTATGAGAAAATGTTCTCCTACTACTAGCCGTAGAATGTAATCTCAGTGGGGTATAATAAGTACGGTGTAGTATTTTCAGCTGTATCAGTTGGTGTCGTGTGGAAGTCATAACCTGAGACAGCGCACAGCACACCTCCTCCCACTCCCAGTTCTAAAAGGGATAGCAATGGTTCAAAAAAACAGCAGCTCCAATTAATCTTCATAGTATTTGGGCCATGGAGAGTGTTATTTCAATTCTGTCAGAGTTGTAGTTCAAGAGTAATTGAATGATAAAGTTTCCCCCTCCCTCCCCTTTTACCTAATGTAAGCCATCTCTTCTCAGATGTGGAATGCAGTCCATAGACCAGACAGATAACAGAAGGGGCAATCTTCTTCCTATGAGAACAATGAAAGCCCTGCCCCCTTGACAAGTTTTTCAGGTTTTTCCCTTATCTTAATTGAAGATTGTCCCTCTCTGCAATCTACCTGGGCACCTCCCTTCTGATCTGGCTGAGCAGTGTTACATCAGTAAAAGGGGATGGAGGGGGATACTTTGTCATTGAATTACTCTTGTACTACAACTCTGACAGAATTGAAATAACACTCTCCAAAGTACAAATACTATGATGATTAATTAGAGCTGCGTTTATTATGAAACATTACTATCCCTTTAAGCAGTCCCATGTCTTTCTCCCAGCCCTCGTCAGTCAGTTTCCCTGTCGCCAATCCTATATAATAATTCGCTAAGTTGTGTGTAACGCCCAACATGTGCAGTAGACACTGCTGCGCGTGCTGCAGTCATGCGCAGTACAGACTGCCCGCGCCGCGGCTGATACAGAGCTGGGTGCTCCGAAGGAGCGTCCAGCTCTGTATCAGCAGTGGCGCGGGCAGTCTCCACTGCGTGTGACTGCCCCGCGACCGGCTGCCAGAGGCACTGTGGCCCGTGTAACGGGCTGTTCAACTAGTGTGTAAATAAAGGACAATGGTTTTGTCAGGTGAGGAAGGGTCAACAGAGAAGTTAAAGAATAAGGAGCCAGCTCAGGTACTTGAGTTCTCCATAGGTCCCCAAGATCATGTCTCAGCCTATGATAAGAGTAGAACATCAGATTTGGGATCTGATATACAGAGTGTAATTGCGGGTACATTTTGAGTATATTGTCCTGGTACAGATGTCCTAGGGTCTTGATCCCCCAGCACTCACACACTGGACCAGTCTCCAAGCCATTCAACCCTGCAACACCCCACAGAGGTGTCTCAGGCTGCAATGCTGTAAATCCTACTGCTTTTTGCAGTTCCTGCCAGGCATCAAACAGCGCCCCCAACAGTAATGTTTGCATTCTGCTTACTTGCGGTCCGGCCACTAGCGTAAGGGGCAGGTCCATTCCGGCCAAAGTCATTCCCTTTCCACCAGGTCAAGGAGTGTGACATGTGAGGGTCAAAGTGCGCCCCCCCCCCATACTGACACTGCACCACTAGTACACTAATACACTACCACTACCACTACCACTAATATAGTCTAAAATTATATTTATTTTTTAGTTTTCATATATATTATCTTTTTGTTTTTTTCTAAATATATATTTGAGCATTCAGTGATATAGACATATTTCCTTTAGGCTAGCAACAGGGCAATTAAAGGGATAATAATACTTTATTATTACTATCCCCCATATTGTACATATTTGTAAAATTATTTAATAGCCCCCAGGTTCATCTCTCAGACCTTTATGGTTTGAGAGATAACTGAAGGCAAAGTTCCCAACTCCCCCTTCCCTATCCAGTCTGACTTTCATCATGTGGCTCTGCAGCAGAGCCGCGATCGCGTTAGTGACAAAGAATTATTTCACTGAAACGGTCTTCTACGTGTGCTTGCAAACCAAACACAAACCAATCACAAACCAAGCACAAACCAAGCACAAACCAAGCACATGCAGAAGACCATTTCAGTGAAATAATTATTTGTCACTAACGGGATCTCGGCTCAGCTGCAGAGCCACAAACCTGTCGTACGACAGACTTCCACTGCAGTCAGTACAACGCTGACTTCAGGGAAGGGGGAGGGAGGGGGGAGCTTTGCCTTCAGTTATCTCTCAAACCATAAAAGTTTGAGAGATGAACCTGGGGGCTATTAAATTATTTTACAAATATCTACAATATGGGGGATAGTAATAATAAAGTATTACTATCCCTTTAAGTCGATTTTTAAATTCCTTGTATAGTGCAGTTTTTCCATACTTTGTTTATGTCTACGATTCAGCTCTGAAGTTGCAGCGAAACACGTAAGACTTCCAGTTGGGGTCTTGTTGCAGTTAAGTGTCCCACCTTTGTAGTGATTAGGTAACACTGTGTTTTTAACCCCTTAACGACGCATGACGTACATGTACGTCATGTGGTTGCGGTCCCTAAAGGACCAAGGACATACATATACATCATGGAATTCCAGGCTCACCGTGTGGCTGCACGTGGTTCGGGGGGTCCAGAATCAAATGGTTAAAAAAAAAAAAAAAAAATGCTCCGTGGTCCTTAAGTGACCGCACCGTGAGTGCGTGGCCGGACCTTAAGGGGTTAATGAAGAAATAAAAGTACCTGCTTTTATCAAGATCACGGCTTCGCTGCTACATGTTTGCTTGAGTGGCGTCACCTACCTCGCATTACTACTGTATCCTGGACTGGAGAGCCTGTAGGGAGAAAGCACCACTTACATGCGTTTGGGAAGAAAAAATCCCAATGGTACTTTTGAACTTAATGGAAGCATTTTAGGGGACTCGTTGCTAGAGAAAGACCTGGGAATCCTTGTAAACTTGGAAACAGTGACCAGTGTCAAACAGCAGCAGCAAAAGCAAACAAAGTCCTGTCTTGCATAAAAAGGGATATTGAAGAAAGAGTGGATAACATCATTAAGCAATGCAGTGCAGTTTTGGGCCCCAGTTCTGAAAATATATATTATAGAACTGGAGAGAGTACAGTAAGTAGGGAATGGAGGACTTGACATATGAGGAACGACTAGACAAACTTGGTTTATTTACTCTAGAGAAAAGACGATTAAGAGGAGACCTTATCACATTGTACAAGTATATGAGAGGTCAATACAAGGATCTCTGCGGTGAGCTATTTATTCCAAGGCCTGATCAGGTGACCAGGGGGCACCCCTTGAGATTAGAGGAAAGGCAGTTTAGACTTCAGCAGAGGAAGGGGTTTTTTTACAGTGAGGTCTGTTAAATTGTAGCATTCTTTGCCCAAGGAGGTGGTTATGGCAGATACAATGGATACATTTAAGAGAAGATTAGATACATTTATTTCCAAAGGGAACATACAGAGTTATACTGTTTATTAGTAAGCAAATCAGGAAGGTCTGATAAAGACTAACTTATTTTAACTTATTTGGTAGCAGGAAAGTGAAATAATTCTCATTTCTCTGGGTTATGAGGCAAGGGTTGAACTTTATGGACTTGGGTCTTTTTTCAACCTAATTTACTAAGTTACTAATTTACTATGTTACTGTGTTACTATGTTACTATGTTACTGTGTTACAATGTTACTAATTTACTATGTTACTGTGTTACTATGTTACTGTGTTACTTTGTTACTATGTTACTATGTTACTGTGTTACTATGTTACTGTGTTACTATGTTACTGTGTTACTATGTTACCGTGTTACTATGTTACAATGTTACTCATTTACAATGTTACTAATTTACTATGTTACTGAGTTACTATATTACTGTGTTACTGTGTTACTATGTTACTCATTTACAATGTTACTAATTTACTGTGTTACTGTGTTACTATATTACTGTGTTACTATGTTACTGTGTTACTATGTTACTGAGTTATTATGTTACTGTGTTACAATGTTACTGTGTTACAATGTTACTGTGTTACAATGTTACTAATTTACTATGTTACTGAGTTACTATATTACTGTGTTACTATGTTACTGAGTTACTATATTACTGTGTTACTATGTTACTGAGTTACTATATTACTGTGTTACTATGTTACTGTGTTACTATGTTACTGAGTTACTATGTTACTGAGTTACTATGTTACTGTGTTACTATGTTACTGTGTTACTATGTTACTGAGTTACTATGTTACTGTGTTACTATGTTACACAAGTCTGTTTGATTTGACTGCTGGTGAGTTAAACTTGGAATATTTTTTCCATATGTTTTGTGACTTCAAAACAACGTTGTAGCACTTTTTTGCTTATATTATGGTTATCTGCCCAGATGAACTACTGAAGTCCTGTTCGTTGAATCCTTTCAACACCAGAGGGCACTGGGAGGGGTTTTATTAACCCTTTCTTTTTTTGTGACAAGTTTATTAAACAATTACACCAATACGACCCTTTAAATCTGCATACTCAGTAGGGTGACCACATTTAAATTCTGCCATTCAGGGACATTGCAGAGAGAAGAGCGCACCATACAGCCCTAACCACTAGAGGGAGAATTGCCCAGTGACTGCTGTGACAGAAATTGATGTCTGTGGTGGGCTACAAGAAAATCTATATGAAGCCAAAAGCCTTAACCCCTTAACGTCCCTTGACGGTCATGGTACGTCATGGGTAAAAAGTGACTGAACGACCCATGACGTACTATGACCGTCAAGGATTTCAGGGCTTCTCGCGCGGCTGCACGCTGTTCAGGGGAGCCCTGAATTGTATTGTCAAAAAAAAAAAAAAAAAATGCTCCGTGGTCCTTTAGTGACTGCTGCATGCCTGCGCGTCCGGTCGTTAAGGGGTTAAACTAACATCACACTACAGCAAAATTACACTGCAACTCAAGTCTCAGTTATCTCTCTGGTGTTTTGAGCTCTGTCTGGAGGCCATTTTGTTGTAGCCCAGCAGAGGCATCACTTCCTGTCACAGTAGGTAAAGGACAGTTCTAGTGTATATAACTCTGTGCTTTGTAGTCTTTATTCCTGGACTTTGTATTGTTCCAGAAGGGGGCTGCCCGGGACAAGGAATAGACACTTAAAGGGATAGTAATACTTAAAAATTACTATCCCCCATCTTGTAGGCAATAAAAAAACTGAGTAAAATGACACCAGAGGCATCTCTCAAACCTTTATGGTTTGAGAGATATCCGCTTTTAAAGTTCAGCAGTTTGCCTTTTCCCCTGACGTCAACGTACTAGCTGACAGCAGGGGAATCCTCTCCTGGGATCAGCCGGTGGCTCTGCAGCAGTACGGAGATCGCGTTAATAGAAAAGAAATCCTTTACTAAAATGGTCTTCTACGTGTGCTTGGTTTGCAAGTACACATAGAAGACCTTTTAAGTTAAGGATTTCTTTTTTTTTAACGCGATCTCTGCACTGCTGAAGAGCCGCCGCCGGTCCCGGATTCCCTTGCTGTCAGCTAGAACGCTGACGTCAGGGGAGAGGGAACTTTGAAAGTGGATATCTCTCAAACCATAAAGGTTTGAGAGATGCCGCTGGTGTCATTTTACTCAGTTTTTTAAGGGCTACAAGATAAGGGATGGTAATTTTTAAAGGGATAGTGATACTTCGTTTTAACTTTATTTTATTTTGTAGGCATTAAAAAAACATGAAGAATGATATAAGTCTTATCTCTCAAACCTTTATGGATTGAGAGATATTCACAAGCAAAGTTCCCCTCCCTCCCCTTTTACCTAGTGTAAGTCATCTCTTCTCAGATGTGGAATCCAGTCCATAGACCAGACAGATAACAGAAGGGGACAATCTTATTCCTATGAGAACAATGAAAGCCCTGCCCCCCTTGACAAGCTTTTCAGCTTTTTCCCTTATCTTAATTGAAGATTGTCCCTCTCTGCAGTCTACCTGGGCACCTCCCTTCTGATCTGGTTGAACAGGGGGGATACTTTGTTTGTGAATATCTCTTAAACCATAAAGGTTTGAGAGATAAGACTTATATCATTTTTCATGTTTTTTTAATGCCTACAAAATAAAATAAAGTTAAAACGAAGTATTACTATCCCTTTAAGTATTACTATCCCTTTAAAATCCAGGTCTGCCCCAGTCGGTCAGGGACATGTGGTTATCCTAATATTCAGGGATGAACAATGTGAATGATGGAATATCTGACACAGCTGGATGGTCTCACGTTTTCCACTCTTGCTCCAAAATCCTCTAAAATCCAAATGCTCCATCAACAGTTTAAATCGTACAAATGCCTTTAGAGATGCAGCGATTGGTCCTAATCTCCAAAGCACTTTCGTCTTTGAGTGGTTGGACTTAGCTGAACCCACTTTGTGAAATACAAACACCTTAACCCCATATATAAAGTTCCTGATGCCAGTGAGTGTTTCTGCATTATCCGTCTGCCAATCAATAGGCACCTGCGCCTTGCAGAGAGACAAACAGCCGCTCTTTATTTTTAGATGGCGTTCCGAACAAAGCCGGAGAAGTATTAAACTGCGGTCTCCTAGCAACTCTTTCCCTCCATCGGAGAGAGGGACTGTGATGGAGAGGGACTTCTTGTTTAGGAGTGGAGAGGAACGGGCCGTATTCAGAGAGATATTAAGGATGGCGCACAAAGGAAAAGCGGAGCAGTTCTGGAGCAAACCAACTTCACCATAGGGGATAAATTTAAAAAAAAAATCCCAAATAGGGATTTTAACTGGTTGAACGCTAGAGAGGTCCCCAATGCATTGGATGCCTCTCTAGCATTCAAGGGATTAACAATTTAACTTAAATGAATAGGAATTTTAATTTCTGCACTAATTATTTAACCCCTTAAGGACCGGGAAAATCAGAGGTGGATTTGACTTAAGGACCGGAGCAATTCTGACCTTTTGACTATGTCTTTGTTCATCAGTGTTTTCCCTCTTAGGCTTTTATTCCACCCCCATAAATTATATACTGTTTTTTTACAAACAAATAGGGCTTTCCTTTGATACCCCACTTATATGGATAATCCACCATTTACTTTATTAAAATTAAAGAAAAAGGTAAAAAAAATGTAAAAAACCCACCATTTTTGTTTTTTCTCTTGGGATCAATTGGGCGCAAAGGTTTACATTTTTATGGAGACTACATGAAAGGTATGATCGGTCAGTCATACCTACAAAATGCGCAGTTTAAAGTGGCCACTGTCCCCCCTGGGTGAAAATCCCCATGTCCCTTTTTCCCACCCTATTTTCCCACTTTTTTGTTCATTACATTTGGCGCTGTATGTAAGTGTATTACATGACTCCACAACAATCACACTTCCAATTTTGTTTCTTGACATGTTTTTTTTTTTTTAAAAATTCAATATTTTATTTGTAAAAAAAAAAGTGTGTTGTTTTTATTTAAAAAAAAAAAAGAAAAAAAAAGTGTATATAGCAGGTCAGAAATTGACCTGCATCTAGCCATCCTCCTGCACCAGCAGTGAAGGGGTTAACACCCCCAGCTGCTGTATTTTTTATTTCCACTAGGTGTCTCCTCTCTGCTTCTCTGTCCCTTACTTTGATGTAAGGGACGCATTGGCAGACAGGAGACACTAGAGGCAGTAAGTAGCACTGCCTCATTCATTGCTTTAGAATGCCGGTACATGTGATCGCTGACGCAGCGATCACATGACCTGGCACAACCGACAGATGCTGAGACTGAACGGTCCGGTACTGGACCGCTCAGTCTCAGCCTGGAATGAATGGCGGCGCGCTGCTACCATTTAACACTTGACGTACCAGGACCGTCACTGGTCCTTAAAGCAAATTTACCCTTGACGGTCCTGGTACGTCAAGGGTCGTTAAGGGGTTAAAGGAACAGTAAGGATATATACTAGCAAAAGGGGCACGGTGTTGCCTGTGGGGATTAACGGCGAGATGCAAGAAACGTTCGCATCAGATAAAGGCATTTTTGTGCGAAGATAGATGTTGCGCATGTTCTAATCCAGGAAGATAAATACCTAACGCTTCTTGAATTGCGCATAAAAAATTCCATTTTCCGACAGCAGTGCACAGACGTATAAATTCATTCACAATAGCAGTTCCTGCATTAGGCGCATTCGCTATTCCACTCACATAGATTCGTTAATCTTAGCCACGCCCACAAAAAATAAATATACGCAGCCGTTCGCTAATCTTGAATTTTCACGCGCAATTCAACAAAATCATGCTCAAACCTATTCCCTAGTGGTTTTCACACGGGAAATAGCGATTGCGCACGGTCCCTGCATTGCGCCATAAGTCCTTTGAGTGCTTGAGGCATAGTGAACGCGTGACAAACAATGGTTTGGGTTCATTTGCAGCAGTGAAAGGGTTAAATGTTTGAGAGCCAAAGAGGAATCCATGCAGTGTAATGTGTTGGATACCTATTTGGCACTGAAGGGGTTTAAAGAAACTAAATAAAATGTGCAATGTGTTGGGATCATTCAGTGCAAAAGATGCATCCAACACATTTCACTGCATGGATAGGTGTTTGGCTCTTAAACACAGAACCCTTTCACTGCTGCAAATGTAGCTATTGCCAATCACTGCATTGAATACCCCTGAAGCACTCAAAGGACTTAATCCGCATGGGCAACGCCATACAGTGAGCACATTAAATACATTTTATTTACATATATTAGTATATATTAGTATACTAGTGTAAAAGCTTGTGTACATGAGCTAAGGTCCGGGTGATGTTAACCCTTTGAGTGCCAGAGGGGCATGCAACGCATTGCTATGCAATGAGTCCCCTCTGGCACTCAAAGGGTTAAGAGGCCAGTCCTGCTCTGTGTCCTGCCGCCGATGCAGTCATGCACTGTAGAGACAGCCTGAAAGCGCAGAATGCTCCCAGCACAGAATTCCCAGCATTCTGTGCTCCCAGGATTCCGTGCTCCCAGCATTCTGTGCTCCCAACATTCTGTGCTCCCAGCATTCCTACACCTCCCAACATTCCATACTCCCAGCACAGAACTCCCAGCATTCCGTGCTCCCAGCATTCCTACACCTCCCAGCACAGAACTCCCAGCATTCCTACAACTTCCAGCACAGACCTCCAAGCATTCCTACACCTCACAGCATTCCATGCGTTTCGGGCAGTCTCTACTGCAAATGACGGCTTCTGACAAGCATCCTAGCGAATTATTATATAGGACGTATGTGTGTGTGTGTAAATATATTATGTCTGTATTTGTGCAAATACGCTACTCTTTGCTGTAAACACTCCAGGACATAGTTGAAAACGAGAGAAATCTCAATATATTCTTCCTGGTAAATAATAAATAAATACTACTTTATGTACAGTGTATACATTATAGAAGTTTAAGGGGCCAGAGGGCATATTGAGAAATAAGTGGCATGGTGTTTTGTTTGTAATGCAGTGTGAGCAGGTATGGTGAAGCGGGGGTGTTGAGTAGGCGACAGGAAATCGCCCTGCTAGCATGACCTTGATACATTGAAGAGGAGATGTTCGGCAGTCAAGGAGAGAAGTAGGAGGTAGATGTTATTCACTGTGCACAGTTTGTATGTGGATTTGTGAAATTTAAAGTGTTAGTAATGTCTAAAAAAAGTTTTTTGCATTTAGAAGAGCTTAAAAAGCTGAGCTAAATGCAAAAAAAAACGTATCTCTCAAACCGCTATGGTTTAAGAGATACGGGCGTTTGAAGTTTGATCTCTCCTACTGACAGTTGTAAAGCTGATGAGCAGGAGCATGTGTAAGGTATGGGTTTTGTTTCTTACCCTTTTGGTGCAATATTGTTAGCATGTGTAGTGCGATGAGAGTGAAAGGGTTAGACATAAAGTTAGGTTGCATTGAAGAGAAGTAATTAGTAATCAGTGGGGTGGCATTTAATACAGGAGCGATGAGCAGCCAGTAACCCTTTGATTGGGAGTGTTGTCTGTATGGTTGCGTTATGCGTTGCGCATGAGTGTGGAAAACAAAGGGTTACATTTCACTTACATAGAGTATTATGAAGGCGGAGGGGAGAGTAGGGGGTATGAGCAGACATTAAGGGTTAAGTGGACTTATTAAGAAAGCAGAGGGGAGAACAGGAGGCATGAGCGCCCATGAAGTGTTTCAGTGCCATAACGGTACGTAAGGCAGTGCAAAGCTTAGCCTAAGGCTGTTGCGGGAAGGTAGGGTCCAGAGCAGGCTCTGCTGGATATGGCAGAGTATGAGACAGGCTTCCCTGGGGAGAGTGTGAGTGGAAGGTTGGTGCGGGAGGTACAATCCAGAGCTGCCTGTTGGTGGTGGCTGAGTCAAACCAAGTGTCAGTTTATGAGGTGACGGTCAGCCATGTTTTTATTTGTTGGAAGAGGGGATAGTAAGAGGCAGGCAAACTCCTTGCAAAGATTTTGACAGGAGTGGCCACTCCTGTGAAAATCATGCCTCGTTTAATGTTTAACACAGGCAGTAAGGAGGAGCTATGCATATCTCCTCCTTACTGCCGCCCCTGGGTGTGTGTCCACCCAGGCGTGTGTGTGGCAGTGACAAGGAATCTGGCACCTTGCCAGCCTTCTCCTTTTTTTAATGCATTTATATATATATATATATATATATATATATATATATAAAATAAGAGAGCTTGACAGTAGCATTCAATGTACTCTTTATTAAATCAATGTTTTGGACATAATTGAGGCCTTTGTTAACCCAACGCAATGTACCCCTCTGACACTCAAAGGGTTAATCTTGATGCTGTTCCAGTCACTTACTATGGAGATCTGTAGACTATGACTGCTTTAGAATGCATTACAAATTCCTTTTGAGCTCTAGTTGGTGCTGTTGCTAACAGTTTGATTTTAAAAACATAAGTTTGAGCTGCAACTACTTTTGAATGTCAAATCTACCGGCAGTGGAAGTACCCCTGTATTACCCAACAAGAAGAGCCTTATAAGATATACAGTTTCACTAAAAAATGTACTGCTATTTACATTTGGGATTTTAATCCCCTGCACTTCTAGAGGAGTCCTGTTAAAATCAATGGCAATTTGGGGAATTCTCCTTTCTTGCCTATGGTGCAATTGCACCTCTTAACTCCCTGAAAGCACAACCCCTTTTACACAGGAGACACCAGTGGTAGTGTGTTGGTGATGTGACCCGCAGTGAAAGGTTGTACTAGGCGCTGGTGCCTTTTAGATGGGTGATTATCAAGTCACATAAAGTCCAGCAGGTTGCAACATTACTGTGATCATGCAGGGAAGATGCAGCAGGGCAGATCAGCATGCAGACGGAACACTTTGAAAATGTTGCACACAAAAGTACGAGCAGCTAAACTGAGCATTAACCATGTTGCCTTGATGAAAAGGGCAACATGAGAATCTTGCTAACATCAAAGGTGCGAGATTCTCATGTCGCGGCCTTAAAAGTTGCTTCTACCCGCATCCAAAATATCTTGCTGATTTTTGTGTCTGCATACCTTAGTATACTTTAAACGTCGCTTCAGTCTGCAAGTGGCATGTTGGCAGATATCTCCCCTGGTACTTGGTGTGTCTGGTACCAGCAGAGTGGTACACTGGTAAATCTCTATCCTGGGCCTATGTTGTATCTTCACCAAGCCAAGTGGTACATTGGTGGATCTCCAGCCAGGGACTGTAGAACATCTGACATTCAGTGGGAGGTACCTTGTCATATCCCTTGTAGTGAATCTTCCAGCAGCCGATTGGCACAATGACACACAAAGGGTTAAAGCTGTGCTTGGCAAAGGGAGGCCCTCCAGCTCTTGAGATAGGAAATTGCCACTGATCAGGTGCAAATGAACTTAACATTGACTTAACATTGCTAAGGTATGCAGGCACTAAAATCAGAAAGATATTTTGGATGCGGGTTGAAGTGATGTTTAAGGCCGCATCATGAGAATCTCATGCTTTTGATGCAGGTGAGACTCTCATGTCACCGTTTTCATCATAGCGTTATGGTTAATGTGCCATTTAGTTGCTCACACAATAGTGTACAACATTTTCAAAGGATGCCCATGCAGACTATGGGCCCAGCAGCCCAGCAGACCTTTCCATTGGATTTTATGATGCTCATTGCAACCTCTAATAAATGGCTAACACGCATGGGCATCAGCCCTTAATATATGACTGGCACCCAGGTAGGCCAGCCATCAGCTACCCCCCATCCCATCGCGATGAAATCCGCAAGCAGATGCCTAGGAAAAGACAGCTTACTGTAACATGAGGCTTCTACAGTTCTGTCACCCCAATTAATGAGGTCTTGTCTCATGGCCAGTCCCCCTGCTGAGAGGTGTTTTAGTCAAAGTTATCGCAGCTCAAACTTGCATTTGTTGGGGTGCAGTCCTTCCATGTCATGAAACTTTGTATAAACTATAAAGAACAATCATAGCTTCAGTTTTTATGAAACATTACTCACCCTTTAAATATAATGTGCTTACAGATAGCATGCGTAAAAATGAATCATTCACCTCCTTAAAAGGATAGTAACACTTAATAGGTAAAATATATTGTAACGGATCCTACCCGTTACTGAGCCCTTGTCTGGACCACAAACTGTTTACTTAAAAACTATGGACCTTGTTGCCCTGCTTGGATGTAGCTGTGGGCTCTGGCATACAAACTGGCCAGCTATTGCCAGGAACAAAGACTTATAGTTATGAACATTGGTTTGTGTATTAAGTTTGGTTTTATGTATTTTCAAATATTGCATGTGTTTAATTGTACTTGTCCAATTTGAAGGTTTGTGCAATCACCAACTACCAGGTATGCAAATATCTTCCTTAGCTTAACATGGGAAATGGTAGGCAGACCAGTGATTGATCAAAGTTGGGGCAGGGCATTCAAAATAGTCAATCAAAGGCTCCAACCTTGGGCCACTGTCCCTAAGATGTGGATTATAGCAACTCCAGCCATTCACTATGTTGACCCCCTGCCATGTGGTAATTAGTTCACGCCCTCAAGTCTTTGTTCAATCAAACCCCTGTGTATCTGAAATGTAACCCTGTCTGAGTCATTGTATCTGTTAAGACCAGCTGTTGCTGGCTTTTGTCTGATGTGTTATGATTTAATCATGTTCCCTATTGTATCAGGTTCCCCATGTGATCCAATGTACTGTACTGTATATAAATATCTGTGGTTTGTGACAATAAAGATGAGTTCTGTTTTGGAGTGAACAAGGAGTCCTGGAGTCTTGTATTGCTTATGGTCTAAAGTATCCACTCTGATACCCATCTGCGCCAAGTATCCTGAATCGCCGACCGCCTGTTGCCAGCTTCCTGCGTCCCAACTTCATATGCTGTCAGGCGGCGACGTGGACTCTTCCCTGCTTCCCTGCTTCCAGCGATCCTGCTGTTGTTTCCAGTGACTGTTCATACTTCAACTGATACATCCGACGGCGCTTATCTGCGTCGAGAAGGAGAGACCCAGGAACAACGGCGGAAGGCGACGCGGTCCCTTCTCAGCTATCTGTTACATTGGTGGGATAGCGGTGGGATTTTTCCTTCATTCATCGGGTGTATCGAGTAAGACATGGCAGATTATTGGGGACTCATGGACGCTGTCGAGCCCAACTGGAGCTGCCAAGGGGACCTGTTGGAACTACGCTGGCCTATCCTGGGAAGAACTCCTCTACCGGATTGGAAAGAGAGTATGTACCGGTTCGTGGAGGTGAAGAGTGACCTACATGACCGATATACTGTCCTTCGCCATGAAGCAGAGAGGAGGTTCGGCATTCGAATTCGCCATAGGAGTTTTCCAGCGCAATATGTATACAACGGGCCAGGAATAGAGTGGGAGGCTTTTGATGATGATCTTGATTTCGGAAGCCAGGAGGAGAAGCGCTTCTGGGAGATCCGTGATGCCCGAGAAGCGATGCTGGGTTTCCAGGATATCCCCGAGCTAGGAGGGGAACTAGATGACCTGGTTGAGCGGGAATGGCACCTGGAAAGGGCATACATGGGCCTGTTCCGGAGGATCAGAAGATATGTAGAGGGAAAAAAAGGAGGGGTAATCCATCCGAGGAGGAATTCAGGGAAGAGGATGCCCTGGATGAGACTGCCCCTGTTCACTCCACACTGGTGAGTGGGAATGCGTTCCTCACCAGTGCCCCTGTTGCCCTGCCTGATACCCCTTTGCCCCTCGACTGTTTGTTGCCTGAGCTGAGGGGTGGGAATTCGTTCCCCCTCAGTGAAGAGAATGCCTCTGCATCAGGGGATGGGACGGACGTCTCCCCTGATAGGCATATTGCCCCTTCCCCTGTTTTCCCAGCTGCGGTGGACGAGACGCAGGTCCCCACCAGCAGCAATTGTGTGCCCCAACTGATGGGTGGGAGCAAGCCCATCAGTCCCCATGATCCCCCTGCTGTAGTGAGTGTGAAAGAGCCCACCAGCAGCCCCAAGATGTTGCCCCTTGTGGGGGTGGAAGATGTGCTGGGAGCGGAACCGTGCATGCTCCCCAGGATTATAAGTGATGCCACCTTGAGGGATGGGACTGCGGTCTCCCTCAAGGCAGAAGAAGGGCCTGTGTGTAATGGCCTACAGGAGGAGGACCCCAGCGGGCTGGGAGAAAGCAGTGCCGCTGGCCCTCCTGAAGATATGGACTGTGAACTGATGGGTGGGAGTGCGTTCCCCATCAGCCCTTGTGAATCCCCTGCTGTGGTGTGTAGGAGCGAGCACACCACCCCTTGTTGTGCCCTGACGCTGGTGAGTGGAAGCAAGCTCATCAGCAGCCCTAAAGAGATGGTCCCTGGTTTGCTGGAGAATGCCTTGGGAGCAGAGCCGTGTGTGCTCCCCAGGGTCATGGATGCTGCCACCTTGAGGGATGGGACTGCGGTCTCCCTCAAGGCAGGAAAAGGGACTGTTAAGGATGGCCTACCAGAGGAGGACCCCAGCAGGCTGGGAGAAAGCAGTACTACTGGCCCGCCAGAGGAAATATTGTATGAACTGATGTGTGGGAATGCGGTCCCCATCAACCCTTGTGAATTCCCTGCTGTGGTGTGTAGGCGTGAGCACACCACCCCTTGTTTTGACCCGACGCTGGTGAATGGGAGCAAGTGAACCAGCAGCCCCAAGAAGGCGCTCCCCACCAGTCCCCCTTTGGCCCCTGACTTGGTGAGAGGGACCACAGTCCTCAACAGGGATGTTACTGGGGCCCCTGAATTCCCTGAGTTCGGCATGGGGGGTGGGAATGTGCCCCAGAACGTTGCCCCAGCACAGGGGAGTGGGACAAACATCCTCTCCTGTTCCTCTGGGGCGATGGCCCAACTAAAAGGGGGAGATATGCCCCTCTCCCCACATTCTGATGCACAGGATCCAGAGACCCAGTTGCCCCAGGGAGATTCCCCGTATAGATTGGCTCTGGACCCTGAGCCACGGGCCCCAGACCCAGGAACATTGAACCCCAGCTCTGCATGGAGCATAGCCCAGGGGAGGCCACCCAATTTGATGATTGCCAGGAGAACCAGGCACCAATTTCCCTGGCCCAGAATTAAGAACAAAAGGTCTGATCATTGCTTCCCTGGCCCAGGACAAGGGCCTTGTTTTCTTTTGCCAGACCCGGACAAAGGGCTCACGTTTTCTTCTGGCTCTGGACAAAAAGATTGCTTGCTGTTTCCTGGCCCGGACAAGGGACTGATGTTTTCCCCTGGTCAGACAAAGGACCCAACTCTTGTTCCTAGCCCGGACGAGGGGTATACTTGTTTATTGTTTCACTGGTCCAGGACAAGGGGCTCTACAATTGTGTCTGGCCTAGGACCAAGGCCTGGGGACTAACGAACTGTCCAGACAAGCGGCTCACAACAGTAATGCTCTTCTAGAGTTCCAAGCCAGCATTTACTACTGCAACCGCTGGCTTGGTACAAAAAAGGTGGAGAAATGTAACGGATCCTACCCATTACTGAGCCCTTGTCTGGACCACAAACTGTTTACTTAAAAACTATGGACCTTGTTGCCCTGCTTGGATGTAGCTGTGGGCTCTGGCATACAAACTGGCCAGCTATTGCCAGGAACAAAGACTTATAGTTATGAACATTGGTTTGTGTATTAAGTTTGGTTTTATGTATTTTCAAATATTGCATGTGTTTAATTGTACTTGTCCAATTTGAAGGTTTGTGCAATCACCAACTACCAGGTATGCAAATATCTTCCTTAGCTTAACATGGGAAATGGTAGGCAGACCAGTGATTGATCAAAGTTGGGGCAGGGCATTCAAAATAGTCAATCAAAGGCTCCAACCTTGGGCCACTGTCCCTAAGATGTGGATTATAGCAACTCCAGCCATTCACTATGTTGACCCCCTGCCATGTGGTAATTAGTTCACGCCCTCAAGTCTTTGTTCAATCAAACCCCTGTGTATCTGAAATGTAACCCTGTCTGAGTCATTGTATCTGTTAAGACCAGCTGTTGCTGGCTTTTGTCTGATGTGTTATGATTTAATCATGTTCCCTATTGTATCAGGTTCCCCATGTGATCCAATGTACTGTACTGTATATAAATATCTGTGGTTTGTGACAATAAAGATGAGTTCTGTTTTGGAGTGAACAAGGAGTCCTGGAGTCTTGTATTGCTTATGGTCTAAAGTATCCACTCTGATACCCATCTGCGCCAAGTATCCTGAATCGCCGACCGCCTGTTGCCAGCTTCCTGCGTCCCAACTTCATATGCTGTCAGGCGGCGACGTGGACTCTTCCCTGCTTCCCTGCTTCCAGTGATCCTGTGGCTGTTTCCAGTTACTGTCCATACTCCAACTGATACATCCGACGGCGCTTATCTGCGTCGAGAAGGAGAGACCCAGGAATGACGGCGGAAGGCGACGCGGTCCCTTCTCAGCTTCCGTTACATACATATATATATATATATATATATATATATATATATATATATATATATACATATTCTAGGGTTTATCCTCCTGAGTAGGGATTTATGGTCAACTGATCAGAGCTGTCGATAAGATGGTGTAGCAACAGCAGTGGGAGTTCCCTTGTTTCCCTCAGGAGGATAAACCCTACAATATATCTATTATTACATCATGTCAAGTGTTACTACCCCTATAAAATATAGTCCTAAACTTGCATTTTAATGCATGTGTAAACTGTCCGATTCAGAGAGTGTCTATTTAATTTTGTTGATGCTGTTTGTAATATGAGATAAGAACTAGAAGACAGTTCATTTGTTATGATTAGCATACCTCCCAAGTGTCCCTCTTTGGCCATTTGAAATGTTGGGAGGTATGGATTAGTGCCTTAAGCTTTGCTTTCAATAATGTTGTTATCATAGCCCCTTTACAGAGTCCTGGACAATCACTTCAAGTTTTTTGGGTTAGTTAGATCCCTACATAGTAACATAGTAGATAAGGCTGAAAAAAGACATGTCCATGAAGTCCAGCCCATGCCAAACACACGCCTGTTGATCCAGAGGAAAGCAAAAAAAGTCCTCTGGAGCCATTTCCAATCTGGTCCCAAGTGTGTGGGGGGGAATTATTCCTTCCTGACTCCAATTGGTAGTCAGATAGTTCCCCAGATCAATATCCTATTTGCTTTGAAGCCATTTGTCATAATTGTCAATATTGTTCTGTGCTAGACAGGCGTCCATTGCTTTTTTTATGAATGCAGTTGCATTATCTGCAAGCACAACATCCCGAGGCAAAGAATTCCATAGCCTTACCGCCCTTACTGTAAAGAATCCCTGCCTTTGTTTTAGTCGAAAGCGCCTTTCCTCTAGTCTTAATGGATGACCTCTTGTTCTTAGCTCAGCTCTTTGCATAAATAATTCATTGCATAGTTCTTTGTATTGACCTTGAATATATATGTAAATGGTAATCATATCGCCCCTTAGACGTCTCTTCTCTAATGTAAACAAACCCAGTTTGGCTAGTCTCTCTTTATAACTCAGATCCTCCAATCCCTTTATCAGTTTTGTTGCACGTCTCTGCACCTTTTCCAGTTCATTAATGTCTGTTTTTAGAACAGGTGCCCAAAATTGTACTCCATATTCTAGATGAGGCCTAACCAAGGATTTATACAGAGGTAGGATAATATTAGCATCCCTTGCTTCTACACCTCTTTTTATGCAGGATAGTACCCTATTTGCTCTTGCAGCAGCTGAGTGACTCTGCACACTGCTGTGAAGTCTATTGTCTATCAGTACACCTAAATCTTTCTCTAATGAGGATTTCTCAAGTTGTTTCCCATTTAGAGTATATGTAGCAAGTTTGTTTCTACAGCCCAAATGCATAACCTTACATTTATCTACATTAAATTACATCTGCCACTTTTCTGCCCATTCACTTAGTTTATTTAAATCCTTCTGTAGGGAAAAAACATTGAGCTCTGTATGTATTTCCTTACATAGCTTAGTGTCATCAGCAAAGATTGAGATGCTACTTTCAATTCCCTCTTCTAGATCATTAATAAACAAATTAAAAAGCATTGGTCCCAGGACTGAACCCTGCGGCACCCCACTTATAACCTTAGACCAATTTGGAAAAGTTCAATTTAAAACAACTCTCTGCCATCTATCATTTAACCAGTTCTCAATCCATGTACAGATAACACCGCCCAAACCGAAGCCTTTTAATTTATTCAGTAACCTGTTGTGAGGCACTGCAAAATCCAAGTATACTACATCAACAGCAATTCCCCTGTCCAAATTACTACTTACTCTTTCATAAAATGCATGTAAATTAGTCTGACATGATCTGTTCTTAATGAAACCATGCTGATTCCTACTAATGATATTGTTTGTCTTCACATAGTTCTGAATACTGTCAGTTAATAACCCTTCTAGTATCTTACCCATTATGGAAGTCAAGCTCACAGGTCTATAATTTCCTGGTTTGGATCTTGCTCCCTTTTTAAACAATGGAACTACATCAGCTTTCCTCCAATCACAGGGCACTATGCCTGATGAAAGTGAATCAATAAATATTAAGTATAATGGTTTTGCTATTACTGAACTAAGTTCCTTAAGTACCCTTGGGTGTATACCGTCCGGTCCAGGCGCTTTATTCACTATAACCCTTTCCATGGAAAAAGTCATAAAGGTTTGAGAAATAAGACTTATATCGTTCTTCATGTTTTTTTTAATGCCTACAAAATAAAATAAAGATAAAATGACGTGTTACTATCCCTTTAAGTGTTACTAAACCATTAACCATTTGAGTGCCGTATGCCTCTGGCACTCAAAGGGTTAAATGCTTACCGCTCCCAGTTCACGCTAAGTGGTCAGTGTTTCTTTAAATTCAATGTGACAGGTCCAATTTGAGTTAAATGGAGGGTTTAGTATCAGCAGGTGCTAACAGTCCTGGAAATACGAATCTGCTACAATGCACAGTAGCTTTTATCATGTAAGAAACAACAAAACGTCCTGGGTAATTTGCAATGAGTGTTTTCACGAGTACGTTCGTATACCAGTTACAGTCTGGCGCTAACCATCTAGCTGTTCCTAACACAAAGAAGCACAGAACCAGTTTACCGTCTGCCAGGGGATGTGTCATCTATGTCTTTGTAAGATCTTGTCCCAAGCCCCCCCTCCCTACCCAATGAGTCAAATCATTCAATGCTTCTTTTCTAAAGTCTCCGGCACCGTCAGCCACCAATTAAAGGAACCCCTAACTGTGCCAAGAGCATTCTGATAGCTGACAGACCTTTCAGTCTTTTATAGAGAGCTGTGGCTGAATCCACGAGGTCATCTTTAATATTCTTTTTTTTAACCTTTTGAGCAGTGAAGTAACTAGTCATTGGAGTCCCCTGGTGCAAAAATGTTTGGTCCGCCAACATAAACACATTTTCAACAAACGTATAATTAGAACCAGAGCCAGATTAAATGGGACAGTACTGTTTCATAATAAAAGCAGCTCTAATTAATCATCATAGTATTTGGACTTTGGAGAGTGTTATATCAATTCTGTCAGAGTTGTAGTACAAGAGTAATTCAATGATAAAGTATCCCCCTCCCTCCCCTTTTACTGATGTAACACTGTTCAGCCAGATCAGAAGGGAGGTGCCCACGTAGACTGCAGAGAGGGACAATCTTCAATTAAGATAAGGGTAAAACCTGAACAACTTGTCAAGGGGAGCATGGCTTTCATAGTTCTCAAAGGGTTAACATTCTATATAGAACTGTAGTCAGTGACTCACCTCTCCCATAGAATGTAACATAACTGTCATGTGCTAGAGTTGTTGCTATCATATTCTATAATGAACTGTAGTCAGTGACTCACCTCTACCATAGAATGCAATAGAATAAATGTCTGAACAGCAGATGAACTGTAGTTGAACATTCATGACAACAGATGGCACTGTTCATGTAAGTTTTAACTGTAATATATTCAGAATGACACCATTCCCAGTAGTGGGAGTACATTTGTTTTATTTAGCAGGAAAAGTCCTATAATATATGTTTTACTTTTAAGTTTGATCAAATATGTTAACGTTTACGCCTACATACTGTATAGCTGTAACACGTACAACAGGCGCTTTCATTGAAGGCCACAGTGGACTGTAGTCTGTGGGTGCCCTGCAGTTTTGTGACCTGAACACCATTTAGTTGTGGGAATCACAATAACACTACTTTGCATTCTTTTTCCTTAATTTCAATAAATATATAAATACAACAAGTTCTGCATAAACATTACATGCAATTTAATTACTTCAATTAAGCTCGTTAGAGTGTCAAGCACTCTTCTGATTACTTTTTATAGATAAATTGTTCTGATCGCTACGCTGCAGTTGCCGTTTTGAATTAGTCTCTTCATTAACTCTTTAAGAACCAGTGAGGTGCTCAACACATTGGTTAACCCCTTAAGGACCCATGGGTGAACATGCCATAAGGACATAGATAGATAGATAGATAGATAGATAGATAGATAGACAGACAGACAGACAGACAGACAGACAGACAGACAGATAGATAGATAGATAGATAGATAGATAGATAGATATGAGATAGATAGATAGATAGATAGATAGATAATTGACCTTTTAATAGAGCATTAGTTTGTGATAGATTTATAAATAATTTAATGATGATAGATCGATAGATAGATAGATAGATAGATAGATAGATAGATAGATAGATAGATAATTTATAGCTAATTGGTATATTATTGAATTATTGATAGACTTTGTGATAGGTAGATTATATTACATAGTTTATTTGATAACGGGATAGACCAAAGCAGTATTAATGACTCCTGCCATTAATGTAAATGTAATTTAGTTGTGAAAAAGTGAATTTCCTTAATTGTATAATTTACTATTGGTACATTGGTAAGTGCACAAGAAGGGACAAATATGTGTTTCCACATAGCTTTATAGAGAGAGAGAGAGAGAATGATCCCCTGTGATTCTAAAGGGCCATATAAGCATTCTCAAGATGATAAAATGTTCCTCTTCATTTCTAATCTACAGCAAACTGAAATTCAAAAACAGTAAAACAGGCACACTTTGTAGACAGTTCCAATTAAATAGTTCTTTTTAGAGATTGTGAACTCAGCATTGCTAAAGAGCTGTCAGTTATCTGTGGACCGGATTCCAAATCTGTCCACTAGATGGCAGACTTGGCTGAAACAGCCAGGAAAAGTGAACTTTATTTTACTTGCTAATATCTCCCAAACCATAAAGGTTCGGTAAGACTTATATCATTTTTAATGTTTATTTAATGGCTACAATATAAAATAAAATAATTTTCAGGTATTACTATCCCTTTAAGTATCTTTATTATATAATATTTCATCACTAATTCTCCAGTCCTGCTTTACCTCTTTCTTACACATTTCTTTCGTTTCCCATACAAGACCATTATGGTCCATCCACACGACTTCTCTTATACAATTTTTTTTTTACAGCTTGTAACAGAGACAAATCTCCCAACAGCATATCAATCCTCCAATAGGACCCGTGCGGTATTGAAAAAATGCGTATAATCTCTCTCCTGTGGATAGACCGCTCTCCATATATCAAAAAGTTTATTTTTCTTCATGAAAGTAATAACTGATTTAGACGCCCTCATCAATTTTTTATCCACCATCTCTCCCCTCCTTAACTTTTTATCCAGTTTAGGTTCTACAATACAGTTATAATCTCCAGCTAACACTAATCTATCTTTTATGTAAGCAGATATTTCATCATATAACAGAACTGAAATATAAGTTTTTAGCAACTTAGCTTGATAAAAAGAATAAAAAGTGGAATGAAAAATAATAAAATACCTCCTCTAAGTGTAGTAATTTTAACATAATCATTCATACTCACACGATGGCCATCTCGTCCTTTATGCATCTGAGTAGTCCCTAATAGTGATGAGCGAGCACCCCAATGCTCGGGTGTTCGGGTGCTCTGACCGAGCACCCCCTGAGGCTCGAGTGCTCGGCCGAGCACCCGAGCCCCATTGAAGTCAATGGGAGGACTCGAGCATTACACCAGGCACCCCCTGCTCTGATGAGGGGAGGGTGCCTGGTCCATAGGAAAATGGCAGAAAAGGATGGAAACACCACAGAAATGGTTCAGGGACAGCATAGGGAGGATGTCTGGATGCATCTTGGACTCCAACATCGCTGCTGGGAACGATCTTTCGCCCGTAGTACGCCATTTTTACAGACTGACCATAAAACACACAAAAAGGAAAATAAAAACGACTTTAGGCGAAAAATTGTTACCAAACAATATTTGCTGTATATTTACTTGTATATCATCTGCAAATTCTCCCAAAAATTTCCTCGATTTTTCTGAACTGAGGCCATGATTAAGAGGGAAACGTGCGCAGAGGCAAATTCTCCCAAAAATTTCCTTGATTTTCAGAACTGAGGCCATGATTAAGAGGGAAACGTGCACAGAGGCAAATTCTCCCAAAAATTTCCTTGATTTTCAGAACTGAGGCCATGATTAAGAGGGAAACGTGCGCAGAGGCAAATTCTCCCAAAAATTTCCTTGATTTTCAGAACTGAGGCCATGATTAAGAGGGAAACGTGCGCAGAGGCAAATTCTCCCAAAAATTTCCTTGATTTTATTGAACTGAGGCCATGATTAAGAGGGAAACGTGCGCTGAGCTGACCATCTAAAACATTATGGGTAAGGGTCTGCTGCAGAGCTGACCATCCTAAACATTATATGCGAAGGCCCGCTAGTGAGCTGACGCTATAAAACATTATATGAGAGGGCCCGCTAGAGAGCTGACCCAATAAAACATTATATGAGAAGGCCCGCTGGTGAGCTGACCTATATAAAAATTGTCAAACAGGGCCCGCTGGTGAGCTGGCCCTATATAAAAATTATATCACAGGGCCCGCTGGTGAGCTGGCCCTATATAAAAATTATAGCACAGGGCCCGCTGGTGAGCTGGCCCTATATAAAAATTATAGCACAGGGCCCGCTGGTGAGCTGGCCCTATATAAAAATTATATCCCAGGGCATATGGAAGAGGAGGAGGAGGATGAGAAGATTAAGAGTCAACCATATACCCGTTTTTTGGGTGGAAGGGGTGAATGGGAATACAGAGTATTCCCATCATTGTAAATAACATATCTAAAGTGACTTTATGTTCACCCGGGGCTTTCCTCCAGTGGAGTGGAGAAGTCAGGGGAAATCCAGGCCTTGTTCATTTTTATAAGTGTCAACCTATCAGCATTTTCGGTGGAAAGGCGGATACGCTTATCTGTTATGATGCCACCAGCAGCACTAAATACCCGCTCAGACAGAACGCTGGAGGCAGGGCAGGCCAGCACCTCCAAGGCGTAGAGTGCCAGTTCATACCACGTGTCCAGCTTGGACACCCAGTAGTTGTAAGGCACAGAGGGATCATTGAGGACGCTGACACAGTCTGCTACGTACTCCTTCACCATCTTCCAAAACTTTTCCCTCCTTGTGACACTAGGCTGCGCATCAGGGTGAGGGTGCTGGCGGGGTGTCATGAAGGTGTCCCACGCCTTGGAGAGTGTTGCCCTGCCTTTGTCGGAACTGCTGTGTGCTCCCCTTTTCTCCCCTTCTCGGTTGGCCAAGGTAGCACGTACTCTGCCGCCAGCGTTGTCAGATGGAAAATTTTGGAGCAATTTTTCAACAAGAACCTTCTGGTATTGCACCATTTTGCTTGTCCTCTCCACCGGAGGAATGAGAGATGAGAAATTCTCTTTGTAGCGGGGGTCCAGAAGGGTGAACACCCAGTAATCCGTGTTGTTTAAAATGCGTATAACGCGTGGGTCACGGGAAAGGCAGCCTAACATAAAGTCAGCCATGTGTGCCAGAGTACCAACAGGCAAGATTTCGCTGTCCTCACCAGGAGGATGACTCTCAATCTCCTCATCCTCTTCCTCCTCTTCTGCCCACCCACGCTGAAGAGATGGAACTAAAGTTCCATGGCTACCCTCTGTAGCGGAGGCAACCGTGTCTTCCTCCTCCTCCTCCTCCTCCTCCGCCTCCTCCAATTGTCGCTGAGAAGACGAAGTGAGGGTGCTCTGGCTATCACCTTGTGTAAGCTCTTCCTCCCCCATTTCCACCTCTTCCACATGCAAAGCGTCGGTTTTAATTGTGAGCAGCGAGCGTTTCAGTAGACACAGAAGTGGGATGGTTACACTGATAATAGCGTTATCGCCGCTCACCATCTGTGTCGATTCCTCAAAATTGCGTAAAACCTCACAGAGGTCTGACATCCATTCCCACTCCTCACTTCTGATTACAGGAAGTTGAACGGAGAGGCGACGACCGTGTAACAGCTGGTACTCCACTACTGCCCTCTGCTGCTCACAAAGCCGGGCCAACATATGGAAGGTGGAGTTCCAGCGCGTGCTCACGTCACACAGCAGCCGGTGAGCTGGCAATTGTAAGCGCTGCTGCAGCTTCAACAGGCCGGCCGAAGCTGTAGATGACTTACGGAAATGTGCACACACGCGGCGCACCTTGGTCAAGAGATCATGCACATTGGGGTAGGTTTTTAGAAATCGCTGCACCACTAAATTAAATACATGCGCTAGGCATGGTACGTGTGTGAGCTTGCCGAGCTCCAAAGCCGCCACCAAGTTACGCCCATTATCACACACAACCATGCCTGGTTGCAGGTTGAGTGGCGAGAGCCACTGCTCGGTCTGGTGACTAATCCCCTGCAACAGCTCTAAGGCCGTGTGCTGTTTGTCCCCAAGGCAGATCAGCTTCAGCACGGCCTGTTGACGCTTCCCCACTGCAGTGCTACACTGCTTCCAGCTACTGGCTGATGGGGGAGTGGCGCTGCGTGTAGAGAATTCGGAGGTGGAAACGGAGGAGGAGGAGCCAATAACGTAGGTGCTGGCGGAAACCCTGATGGAGGTAGGGCCCGCAATCCTCGGCGTGGGTAGCACCCGTGCCATCCCAGGGTCCGAGTCGCTCCCAGCCTCCACGACATTCACCCAGTGTGCCGTCAGGGAAATGTAGCGTCCCTGGCCACAAGCACTTGTCCATGTGTCAGTCGTTAAGTGGACCTTCCCAGTAACTGCGTTGGTCAGGGCACGGGTGATGTTACGGGACACATGGTGGTGTAATGCGGGGATGGCACACCGGGAAAAGTAGTGGCGGCTGGGGACCGCGTACCGAGGGACAGCTGCTGCCATCAGGCTGCGGAAGGACTCAGTGTCCACAAGCCTAAATGGAAGCATTTCGATGGCCAGTAATTTTGAAAGGTGTGAGGTTAGTGCTATGGCCTGTGGGTGGGTGGCTGGGTACTTTCTCTTGCGCTCAAATGCCTGGGGTAACGACATTTGGACGCTGCGCTGGGACAGGGAAGTGGATGTGGTCGCTGATGGTGCTTCAGATGCTACAGGTGCAGGGCGGGAGGTATGCGGGCCTGCGCCTTCAACAGGCGATTGGCCGGCACCGAAAACAGGGGAAGAGGAGGCAGTGGTGTGGCCTGCAGACACAGATGGGCGATCCAGGCGTTCCTCCCACTTACTACGGTGCTTGGATGCCATGTGTCGGATCATGCTGGTGGTGGTGAGGTTTCTAGTGTTCATGCCTCGGCTCATTCTGGTGTGGCACAGGTTGCAAACTACAATTCTTTTGTCGTCCGCACTTTCCTTAAAAAAACGCCATACCGCGGAACACCTACCCTTTGGCAAGGTAGATTTACGCAAGGGGGTGCTCCGTGGAACATTTGCGGGCCGGTTTGGTGCGGTCCGCCTTCTTTCTGTAGCCACACCACTGCCTCTTCCAGCCTGTTGCGGTGCTGCAGATGGCTCACCCTCAGGACTGCTGTCATCGCTCGGCTCTACACCTTCCCAGGTGGGGTCAGTCACCTCATCGTCCACCAAGTCCTCCTCCACTTCCTCACTCTAATCATCCTCCTCAAGTCTTGATCCCACCACATACTCAGTCATTGACAACTGTATAACATTCTCCTCAACAAGGTCTTGAGACGGAAATAGTGGTTGATTTAATGGCAACTGTGTCTCATCATCATCATCATCATCCACTACTTCCTTTGACCTTAAATGCCGTTCACATCTGTCATCTTCTTGTGATTGGGTAGCCTCTAGAGGTTGTGAATCAGGGCACAAGATGTCATGTTCCTCTGCAAGCGTGGTCAAATGAAGGATTGGTGATGAGACGAGCTCCTCACTATATCCCAGTGTGGGATCACTTCTTTGACCAGACCGTGTATGGTGGGAGGAAGGATGATCAGAGTGAGGATTATGTTGACCAGACTCTTGGCTACTGAGAGTGGACTTGGTGGAAGACAGGGTGGTGCTTAACCGACTGGAAGCAGTATCAGCTGTCATCCAACCGACCACCTGTTCGCAGTGGTCGGACCTCGAGAGTGATGTCCTGCGACGCCCTGTAAAATTAGACATGAAGCTAGGTATGGTGGATGTCTTTCTTTCTTGTGCTCTGGCACCAGGCACAGTTTCTCCGCGTCCTGACCCGCGCCCTGAACTATCAGGATCACGTCCACTTCCCCGTCCCTTTTTACACGCCTTCTTCATCTTACACGGAATATGTGACTTTAATATTTGAGTTTGAAAACTTAACAGTATTTCTTCCTATTCTGCAACTGTGCAGAGTACACAGAATAGGCTGCTAAACTGCGGTGACACACACTGAATGGAAAATGTGACTTTAATATTTGAGTTTGAAAACTTAACAGTATTTCTTCCTAGTCTGCAACTGTGCAGAGTACACAGAATAGGCTGCTAAACTGCGGTGACACACACTGAATGGAAAATGTGACTTTAATATTTGAGTTTGAAAACTTAACAGTATTTCTTCCTAGTCTGCAACTGTGCAGAGTACACAGAATAGGCTGCTAAACGGCGGTGACACACACTGAATGGAAAATGTGACTTTAATATTTGAGTTTGAAAACTTAACAGTATTTCTTACTATTCTGCAACTGTGCAGAGTACACAGAATAGGCTGCTAAACTGCGGTGACACACACTGAATGGAAAATGTGACTTTAATATTTGAGTTTGAAAACTTAACAGTATTTCTTCCTAGTCTGCAACTGTGCAGAGTACACAGAATAGGCTGCTAAACGGCGGTGACACACACTGAATGGAATATGTGACTTTAATATTTGAGTTTGAAAACTTAACAGTATTTCTTCCTAGTCTGCAACTGTGCAGAGTACACAGAATAGGCTGCTAAACGGCGGTGACACACACTGAATGGAATATGTGACTTTAATATTTGAGTTTGAAAACTTAACAGTATTTCTTCCTAGTCTGCAACTGTGCAGAGTACACAGAATAGGCTGCTAAACTGCGGTGACACACACTGAATGGAAAATGTGACTTTAATATTTGAGTTTGAAAACTTAACAGTATTTCTTCCTAGTCTGCAACTGTGCAGAGTACACAGAATAGGCTGCTAAACGGCGGTGACACACACTGAATGGAATATGTGACTTTAATATTTGAGTTTGAAAACTTAACAGTATTTCTTACTATTCTGCAACTGTGCAGAGTACACAGAATAGGCTGCTAAACTGCGGTGACACACACTGAATGGAATATGTGACTTTAATATTTGAGTTTGAAAACTTAACAGTATTTCTTCCTAGTCTGCAACTGTGCAGAGTACACAGAATAGGCTGCTAAACGGCGGTGACACACACTGAATGGAATATGTGACTTTAATATTTGAGTTTGAAAACTTAACAGTATTTCTTCCTAGTCTGCAACTGTGCAGAGTACACAGAATAGGCTGCTAAACGGCGGTGACACACACTGAATGGAATATGTGACTTTAATATTTGAGTTTGAAAACTTAACAGTATTTCTTCCTAGTCTGCAACTGTGCAGAGTACACAGAATAGGCTGCTAAACGGCGGTGACACACACTGAATGGAATATGTGACTTTAATATTTGAGTTTGAAAACTTAACAGTATTTCTTACTAGTCTGCAACTGTGCAGAGTACACAGAATAGGCTGCTAAACGGCGGTGACACACACTGAATGGAATATGTGACTTTAATATTTGAGTTTGAAAACTTAACAGTATTTCTTCCTAGTCTGCAACTGTGCAGAGTACACAGAATAGGCTGCTAAACTGCGGTGACACACACTGAATGGAAAATGTGACTTTAATATTTGAGTTTGAAAACTTAACAGTATTTCTTCCTAGTCTGCAACTGTGCAGAGTACACAGAATAGGCTGCTAAACGGCGGTGACACACACTGAATGGAATATGTGACTTTGATATTTTAGTTTGAAGACTTAACAGTATTTCTTCCTATTCTGCAACTCTGCAGAGTACACAGAATAGGCTGCTAAACTGCGGCGAAGCACACTGAATGGAATATGTGACTTTGATATTTTAGTTTGAAGACTTAACAGTATTTCTTCCTATTCTGCAACTCTGCACAGTACACAGAATGTGCTGCTAAACTGCGGCGAAGCACACTGAATGGAATATGTGACTTTGATATTTTAGTTTGAAGACTTAACAGTATTTCTTCCTATTCTGCAACTCTGCACAGTACACAGAATGTGCTGCTAAACTGCGGCGAAGCACACTGAATGGAATATGTGACTTTGATATTTTAGTTTGAAGACTTAACAGTATTTCTTCCTATTCTGCAACTCTGCACAGTACACAGAATGTGCTGCTAAACTGCGGCGAAGCACACTGAATGGAATATGTGACTTTGATATTTTAGTTTGAAGACTTAACAGTATTTCTTCCTATTCTGCAACTCTGCACAGTACACAGAATGTGCTGCTAAACTGCGGCGACGCACACTGAATGGAATATGTGACTTTGATATTTTAGTTTGAAGACTTAACAGAATGTGCTCTAATCTGCAACTTTGCACACTAAACAGAATGTGCTCTAATCTGCAACTTTGCACACTAAACAGAATGTGCTCTAATCTGCAACTTTGCACACTAAACAGAATGTGCTCTAATCTGCAACTTTGCACACTAAACAGAATGTGCTCTAATCTGCAACTGTGCACACTAAACAGAATGTGCTCTAATCTGCAACTTTGCACACTAAACAGAATATTTTTTTTTTTTTTTTTTTTTTTTTTTTCCCCCCACACAAAATAACCTGCTGCCCCCACACACAGTAGTCCTAAAAAGGACTTTTGGTTCTTTTTTTTCACAATTTTGGTTTTTTTCCTCCCTACACTGCCTTTCCCTTCCTATCCTCAGCTCTCCCTGGCTAAGACTGAGCCGAACTCGATGGTCAGGTGCTATACAGCACCCGACCACGGGTTCTGGCCAGCCAATCAGTGTAATGCCAGCAGCCAACATGGCTGCTGGCATTACACCGATGTCAGAGCCTCCCTGCACGTTTATTGGCTGCGCAGCAGCCGCAAAACGTGCGGGGAGGAGACCCGAACATGGCGGGCGAGCACATGCGGTACTCGTACGAGTACCGCCATGTGCCGAGCAGAGCGATGCTCGAGCCGATCCGAGCATCGGCCGAGCATGCTCGCTCAACACTAGTCCCTAACCATTTTAGCTGAAGATAGCCTGCACCACCCTGCCACTTGCTCAGTGTCTCCATACGCAGGATTTTTCCTTGTTTTCTCTTGTTGTGACATTTTAAATGGGTAAATTGGACAGTTCCAGTGCTGATTGGAAAAATAGATCAGCATCACGTGGACTTAAAGGGATAGTAATGTTTCATAATAAAAGCAGCTCTAATTAATCATCATAGTATTTGGACTTTGGAGAGTGTTATTTCAATTCTGTCAGAGTTGTAGTACAAGAGTAATTCAATGATAAAGTATCCCCCTCCCTCCCCTTTTACTGATGTAACACTGTTCAGCCAGATCAGAAGGGAGGTGCCCAGGTAGACTGCAGAGAAGGACAATCTTCAATTAAGATAAGGGAAAAACCTGAAAAACTTGTCAAGGGGGGCAGGGCGTTCATTGTTCTCATAGGAAGAAGATTGTCCCCTGCTGTTATCTGTCTGGTCTATGGACTGGATTCCACATCTGAGAAGAGATGGCTTACACTAGGTAAAAGGGGCGGGAGGGGAAACTTTGCTTGTGAATATCTCTCAAACCATAAAGGTTTGAGAGTAGGGTTGCCACCTTTTCTTCAAAAAAATACCTGCCATGGCATTCCCTCCATAGACTTAACATTGGACAGAAGCCAATTTTTTACCGGCCTGCCGGTAAAATACCGGCTGGGTGGCAACCCTATTTGAGAGATAAGATTTATATCGTTCTTCATGTATTTTTAATGCCTACAAAATAAAATAAAGATAAAACGAAGTATTACTATCCCTTTAAATGAGCTAAAAAAGTTTTTATCAAAACCTTTATGTTATAGGGTGTTTCCGGCTGAGTAAAACAAGGGCACATCCACAGCCGTAAAATGTTTTACTCAAAAGTTATAACCTTTTAAACTCTTAGGAATTGGTTGACAGCGTGATTACTTCCCTGACAGGAAGTGACTCAGCAATTTCTATTACATTCTAAAAAAACTGTCAGTGACCTATCTCTCTCCCAAGTAATTCAACAGAATATCTACTTGAAATATCACCACTAGATGGCACTGATAGTGTAAAAAGACAACTTTTTTTAATAACTTCAGAAAGATTCATACCCGAACAGTGGCAATGCCATTGCTCTACTCAGCAGGAAAAGCACTATAATATATATGTTTTTTTTCCATTAAACAAAGTTTACTGCTTCTTTAGAAGACACTTGCTGATTGGCACAGTTTGTGTGACATCATCATGTGACGTCATCATGCCAGGACTCACTGTGAGGACCTACCCAGGTGTTCCATACCTAACCAACACTTCCATGTCATCATGTCATCCACATTATTATCACCATCATCAATTTCTTTATCACTTGCTAGATTTGCTTTTATCAATTGTTTCTTCCACCTTTGGACTGAGTCTGGACTGCTGGACGCACACATATATATTTATTATTAACAAGGAAACCAGGCACTGACTTAGACATGTATCCATCAGCCTAGATGTTGATACATAGGGCAGTATGCACAAAATAAGAGAGGAGAAATTCTGGAACAGCATAGGGAGGCAAATAAACATTCCCACTGATTGAATGCATCTTTTAAAAAATGTATTTAAATCAGAAGTAATAAGGAGAATGTTTATCTCTCCCCTGTGGTTCATTTAGTTGGTTCCAGAACTGGCCCTCTTTCAATTTGTGTGAACAGCCCATTGAATCACTGATTTGTGTAATATGAATTTTATATAAACGTGGATATAGTTACTTATAAACTAATTTGTCCTTTTTATTTCATATCTATTTTAGTTACTGATAATTCAGAGAGTAACTCTGGAGTTTAACCCGTTGAGCACCAGAGGTGTATGCAACGCATTGCAGTGCAGTAGCGCTCTGGCACTCAACAGGCTAAGACTTTGATTTCTTTCTCATTGTCTTTATCCATTGATTCTGGCCAAAAATCAGAGATTTTTGCTGAGTTTTAATTTTGTTTTTTTTTTATTTTTTTATTTTAAACAATTGGTTCAGCTTGGCAGAGGTCCCAGACTGTCAGTGTAACACCTGGAAATACAGTTTACACAGTTGAAGGAAGGGGAACAGGTGGCTCATCAGTCAGGGCTGGATTTCCCAATCAACAGAGAAGGAAACTGCCTAGAACGCCACATTTTTTAAGGGGGCGGTGCCTCAATTGTGCCGGCCACACCCGTATTCTGAATTGTCGGTGTGGTGAGGGCAATTTTAATGTCCCTGCTCCAGTCATACTCCCCTTTGCAGGCTATTAGTCATCCTGTTGGATCATAGACAGATCTCAAATGCATTGCCTTGCAATATGTTGGAGATCTCTATAGAAACCATGGAGTTAAAGTTCTTTTGTCGTTGCTTGTTAAAGGCTAAAGGTATTTTCTGTGCCATAGGGTAGTGGATGGAACTGGGGGTGGGACCATGTGGTGATTGGGGGTGTGGCTATGGGTGGAGCTACTAGCATCTAGAATTCCTTGCCTAGGAATGTAAATCTGGCCCTGTCTACAGTTGTTACTGGACTTCAACTACCAGCATCCTTCAACAGCAACTAAAGGGCCCCATATCAATGAATCCACGTATGAAAAGAGTAGGGATCACTAGCGTACGTGTGTGTGTGTTGGAAACCACTGTTCTACCACCCGTTGGGGGTCTTTTGACGCACGATAGGTACTCAGCTCCTACTTTTTATTGCGCAACTTTTTCGCCAAAAAAGTGAGTCCCTTAACTTGTGTTAAAGCCACAGAATGTAATAGAAGGCTAAATCCAAATACCTTTTTATTCATTTTTTTTTTTTTTATTTTGCACCTGTTGGGCATTAATACGCGTCAGTGATTTTTGACAGCACAATTGATAGAATGCCGAACTGTTCTTTCAAAACAACCTTCACCCTTTTTTTTTACCGTGGGGAATACAATTGAGCCCCTGGCTTCAGTGTTCGGTAGTTACCCAACAGAGCCATTCCTACTCATCTTACAAAAAAATAAGCCTCGGGTCACTTATATTTACCATAGATTAGAAATGGGCAACACGTGTCCTTCCAGCTGCTGTTGGACTACAAGTAACATCTTTATCAAGTGGCTGTTGGTCAGCTGAGGATAATGGAATTGTAATCCAACGGCAATTGAAGACTACCCAGTAGGGAGTAATGGATTTTAACTATTTGAGGTCCATAATGCTGAGAGGGAATGTACAGATCCATCTGAGTGGCCCATTCGCTGCGCATATTTGTAACCTGGAAAAACCGGCGCTGGTTTGTATGAACAAACACATGTAGAGCGGAGTTTTGGAAGAAACCAACGGCGCCATGTTTGGTGGGGATAAAATTTCCCATTTATTTTAAAGGGATCTATCACCCCTATACATGTTTGTCTAAAACGTTAGTTTATATAGCGATTAGATTGAAAACTGTTTTCATTAAAAAAAATAAAAAATCTTTATTTTGGCCAATTTAAATGTCTAAAGATTACTTTGCGGCTTCCTTCCTGACAGACTGCGGTTACCAGCTATGCACCGCAGTCTGTCACTCTGCCTCTTCTCCCCTCCCTCTATCCAGTCTCCTCCAATGACTGAGGCTTTCTGTGTGTAAGCTGGAGTGGTCTCTGGCCAATGAGATTGCTCTGGCTTCCATGCAGAAATCCTCCGTCATTGGAGGAGGCTGGATAGAGGGAGGGAGCAGAGGAAGAGCGACAGACTGCGGTACAGTAAACAAGAAAGACAGGGAGGTCACCCAAATGGTGTGATATTGTATCTATTTGCAAAAATATAAATTAAAATTTCACTCACATTTAGCGATGATCAGTCTTGGCATGCGGAGTATTTTTCACCCCTTTTTCCGGTCAGGGTTTCTAATGCTCTCACATGGACCTATTAGAAGATCTCCGGCCCAATGGATCCTCCCAGTGCAATGTTACAGGGGAATTCCTCTTAACCCCTTAAGGACCAGCGGTCCCGGGGTGTGCGGTCCTTTAAGGACCAGAAAGGAAAGTTTGACGTGCCGGCTAATCACGTGGGGCGGCACGCTGAACGGGGGATTGAAAGAGATCTCTCCGGTCTTGGTCCCTGGCAGGGCCAGATTTACATCTCAGGATCCTGTAGGCACAGAAATCTGAAGCACCCCCCACACCGTGGGCCATCTGCACTGGACACCTCCACAATGCTCCTAATGTCCACGTTGCCCCCCATCATCTCCATATTGCCCTCACATTGCCCCCATCATTGCCACATTGCCCCCCATTTGCTCCAACTTGCCACCATCATCTCCATATTGCCCTCACATTGCCCCCATCATCTCCATATACCATATTGCCCTCACATTGCCCCCATCAGCTCCATACTGCACCATCATCTCCAAATACCATATTGCCCTCACATTGCCCCCATCAGCTCCATACTGCACCATCATCTCCAAATACCATATTGCCTTCACATTGTCCCCCCATCAACTCCACATTGCTCCCATAAGCTCCACATTGCCCTCACATTGCCCCCCATTATCTCCATATTGCCCTCACATTGCCCCCATCAGCTCCATATTGCCTCAATCATCTCCAAATACCATATTGCCTTCACATTGTCCCCCCATCAACTCCACATTGCTCCCATAAGCTCCACATTGCCCTCACATTGCCCCCCATTATCTCCATATTGCCCTCACATTGCCCCCATCAGCTCCATATTGCCTCAATCATCTCCAAATACCATATTACCTTCACATTGCCCCCCTATCAGCTCCACATTGCCCCCATCAGCTCCACATTGCCCTCACATTGCCCCCCATCAGCTCCACATTGCCCTCACATTGCCCCCATCAGCTCCACATTGCCCTCACATTGCCCCCATCAGCTCCATATTGCCCTCACATTGCCCCCATCAGCTCCACATTGCCCCCATCAGCTCCACATTGCCCCCATCAGCTCCACATTGCCCTCACATTGCCCCCATCAGCTCCACATTGCCCCCATCAGCTCCACATTGCCCTCACAATGCCCCCGATCAGCTCCACATTGCCTCCATCTGCTCCATATTGCCCCCATCAGCTCAATATTGCCCTCACATTGCTCCCATAATCTCCATATTACCCTCACATTGCTCCAGTGTCCGTTTCCTACCTCTTCCCTGGTGGTCCAGTGGCAGGAAAGGTCTGTGTCCTCCTTCTGCACAGACCTGTTGCTGCTGGATCTCCCACGAGGTCTTCAGTAATGCAGAGCGCTGGGAGATGATGTCATGATGATGTCATCTCCCAGCGCTCTGTATTACTAAAAATCCGACGAGGAAGCGCAGCAGCTACAGGTCTATGCCGAAGGAGGAGGCACAGACCTGTCTTCACGGCGCTGGGCGGGGAAGTGACTCAGGCGAATTTAATAATAATAAAAAAAAAACACACATGATCCCAGTGACAGGCGCCCCTCTGTTGGGTGAGCCTGTAGGCAGATGCCTACTCTTCCTAAATCTAAATCCGGCCCTGGTCCCCGGTATTACTCACCGTGCTCCTGCAGGAGTGCGGTGAGTAAAAGTACGTGATGTACCAGGACCGTCACTGGTCCTTAAGTGCCGGACCAGCGTGACGGTCCTGCCACGTCAATGGTCCTTAAGGGGTTGATGAACAGTACTATAAATAATTATATAATTCTAAGATACTAAAGAACTAAAAAAAACAGGCTGTGATTCTCCAAATTTGTATCATGTATATTATTAAAAAAGACACAAATGTCTAACAAGAATTAAAATGTATAGCTACGCGTTTCACAGCTACCCAGCCGCTTTATCGAGCTAACAAAAAACAAAAATGAAAAATGAGCTGGGAACCGAGGTCTGTACGGAAGGAAGCCGCAGGGTAATCCTTAAATGTTCAATTTGACCAAAGTAGCAATTTTTTTTTTTTTTTAGGAAAACAGTTTTCAGTCTAATCTCTATATAAAGTAACGTTTTAGACAGACATGTATAGGGGTGATAAATCCCCTTTAAAGGGATAGTAATACTTCATTTTATCTTTATTTTATTTTGTAGGCATTAAAAAAACATGAAGAAGGATATAAGTCTTATCTCTCAAACCTTTATGGTTTAAGAGATATTCACAAGCAAAGTATGCCCCCCCCCCTCTTCAGCCAGATCAGAAGGGAGGTGCCCAGGTAGACTGCAGAGAGGGACAATCTTCAATTAAGATAAGGGAAAAACCTGAAAAGCTTGTCAAGGGGGGCAGGGCTTTCATTGTTCTCATAGGAAGAAGATTGTCCCCTGCTGTTATCTGTCTGGTCTATGGACTGGATTCCACATCTGAGAAGAGATGGCTTACACTAGGTAAAAGGGGCGGGAGGGGATACTTTGCTTGTGAATATCTCTCAAACCATAAAGGTCTGAGAGATAAGACTTGTATCATTCTTCATGTTTTTTTAATGCCTACAAAATAAAATAAAGATAAAATGAAGTATTACTATCCCTTTAAATATGGCTTTTATTCTCTTGATTACTAGAGAGACCAACCTCTCTCTAGCATTCAATGGAGTTAAATCAACTGGAATTTGGGGATCCCCCCGTCTTATGGTGCAGATAGTATGCTCCAGAACGCCACCTCTTTATATTCTCTATAAGGCAAGATAAAATGGAGCAATTCTGGAGCGGACCACAGGGGATAATTGAGCTTTTAGCCCCTGAGCCCCAGAACTGTCTCCAACTCACTACTTTCTAATGCATTGGAGACCTCCCTATCATTCAAATGGTTAAAATCCCAATTTAAATCATTGCAAATCTGGGTAATATGTATTTTTTTTATCCACAAGTAAAATCCCTATATCCTATTTTTCATTTAAAAAAAAGAGCACTACGGGGGAGATTCACTAAGCGGTGATAAAGAGGTGATAAAGTGGAGATGACTCCTTCAGTGATATCACTTCTCCAGTTCCTATGTTATTCTATGCACTAAGATCTCCAAAACTTAAAGGGATAGTAATACTTTATTATTACTATCCCCCATATTGTAGATATTTGTAAAATAAGTTACTAGCCCCCAGGTTCATCTCTTAGACCTTTATGGTTTGAGAGATAACCGAAGGCAAAGTTCCCCCCTCCCTCCCCCTTCCCTGAAGTTAGCGTTGTGCTGACCACAGGGATATCCGGTCTGACTTTCATCAGGCGGCTCTGCAGCAGAGCTGAGATCGCGTTAGTGAAAAATAATTATTTAACTGAAACGGTCTTCTACGTGTGCTTGATTTGTGATTGGTTTGCAGGCACATGTAGAAGACCGTTTCAGTGAAATAATTATTTAACACTAATGGGATCTCGGCTCAGCTGCAGAGCCGCATGATAAAAGTCAGACTGGATATCTCTGCAGTCAGTACAACACTGACTTCAGGGAAGGGGGAGGGAAGGGGAACTTTGCCTTCAGTTATCTCTCGAACCATAAAGGTCTGAGACATGAACCTGGGGGCTATTAAATTATTTTACAAATATGTACAATATGGGGGATAGTAATAATAAAGTATTACTATCCCTTTAAGAAATATTAGTGCATTGGCTCCGTAGAATAACATAGGAACTGGAGAAGTGATATCGCTGGAGAATTCATCTCCATTTTATCACCGTTAAGTGAATCTCCCCCCCTTATATATTAGAATTCATTCTCTTTTAACCCTTTGAGTGCCAGACTGGACACCCCTCTGGCGCTCAAAGGGTTAAAGCCGAAAAATGATTCTGCTCTCTAATTCACTGAAGATACAGGCTGTTACTGCTTCCAAGCAGATACAAAAACACCAGTAACGCCGTTTAATTTACAGCTTTCCGTCTCTCCTGCGGATTTAGTTCCAGCGACGCGCTCCCCTCCCAGGGACCCAGACTAAATAAGCAGAGGACAATCCGTAGACTCCACGCTCTGTATTACCAAAGAGACAGCCGTTATCCCCTGTGTATCTCCCCGCCGCACTGCTCTGTTACAGCACACAGACAGACTCGCTGCTTCGTTTAGGATCAATCGCTAATGACATGCTCTATCTATGCGGATGAGCTGTGGGATACGGGTCCTCGTGTTTATTTCGTATTTGTCTATAGGATTCATAGAGGTGTCAGACAAATTACTTCTGAGCCCAGGGACTGTGCTGTAAAGTCTCAACACTCATTTGGAGGGGGCTTTCATTCTGTGTTAAAATAAGTCGTTCAGTGGAGACAGAAAACAGTTACATGTTAGGAACATCTCCTAATAATAATCACTCACTTGCCTTACCATGGGCAGATAATCCTAATCAAGGATGGGGGAAAAAGTATATTTTTCTCCCACAAGAATTTTGTCAGAAAACCATCCATTTGTCTCTCTTTTTCCATATAGAAACCCCCCCAAAATGTCCCCCTTTTTTTTTTTTTTGCTAACCCCAAGAAATTCCCTGTGGGTACTTTGCTAGTTCCCAAGCGGGTGAGGGGTGTACACTGAAGGCCGTCCTATATAATAATAATACGCTAAGTATGTTTGTCAGAAGCCGTCACGTGCAGTACAGACGGCTGTGCGTGCTGCAGTCATGTGCAGTAGAGACTGCCAACGCCGCGGCTGACAACGGAGCGGGGCGCTCCGAATTCAGACCGTAGTCCTCTCTGCGCACTTTCCTGGGACCCTACAGAGCGGGGTGCTCCGAATTCAGGCCGTAGTCCTCTCTGCGCAGAAGGTGCGCAGAGAGGACTACGGTCTAAATTCAGAGAGCCACACTCCGTTATCAGCCGCAGCGCATTTGAACAGTCAGTACTGCACATGACTGCAGCGCGGCCAACAGGATCCGACCACCAGCCGAGGTTGCTGGGTGGCACCCTGGCCCCTGTACACAGGCTTTTCAACTAGTTAATTAATAATGCCCTCAATCGTGAGACTACCAGGGTCCTAATTCCTATTAGCTGTGTGGGTGTGTGAGTGACATTACAGCAGCCAATAGGAATCATCAGCTTCTTCCCTGGCGCTCACAATATCACCAGCTCCTGGGGGCAGAAGGCCCTGGAGAATGTGTACACTGATGGCTGTAAGTATATAATTCTGCTTCTGCCGGAGGGGGAACCAATAGTGTCAGCCTAATTTGTACTGACTTTGCCATTGGGTATCATATTACAGCAGCCAATAGAAATCACCAGCTGCCTCTCTGGACGTTGCAGCACCACCTCTGAGGAGGAGAAGAGGAGATGCCCAGTTGGAACCTATACACTGAAGGCTGCAAGTTTTCTATAGTGTGTGTGTGTATGTGTGTGTATGTGTGTGTGTATGTGTGTGTGTGTGTGTATGTGTGTGTATGTGTGTGTGTGTATGTGTGTGCGTATGTGTGTGTGTGTGTTAGCATATAACTGTATTTCTAACTCTCACACTTTCAGGCGTTTCATGCTCTGGTACCCTCCAGGCCAATATAAAACAAGATTTGCACAAAAATGCACTTGTGAGTCTTAAAGGGATAGTAATACTTGCACATTACTAATCCCCATATTGTAGCTTTGTTAAAAAGAAACTTATTGCCCCCAGTGTCGTCTCTCAAACCGTTATGGTTTGAGAGATGATAGCGCTCAAAGTTCCCCCCTCCCTCCCCCTTCCCTGACTGAACGCTGACTGTAGGGATATCCGGTATTACTTGCATCAGGTGGCTCTGCAGCAGAGCCGCGATCGCGTTTATGAAAAAGAAATCTTTCACGGAAACAGTCTTCTACGTGTATTTGCAAACCAAGCACAAACCAAGCACACATAGAAGACTGTTTCAGTGAAAGAATTCTTTTGTATAAACGCGATCTCGGCTCAGCTGCAGAGCCGCCTGATGCACATAAGACTGTCGTATGACAGCTTCCCCTGCAGTCAGCGTTCAGTCAGGGAAGGGGGAGAGAGGGGGGAACTTTGAGCGCTATCATCTCTCAAACCATAAGGGTCTGAGAGATGACACTGGGGGCAATAAGTTTCTTTTTAACCAAGCTACAATATGGGGATTAGTCATTTGCAAGTATTACTATCCCTTTAAAGATAGATGCAATATTTCGGTCCTCACTTGCTTGACAAAGGTCCCAAGTGAGGACCGAAACGTTGCATCTGTCTTTAAACTAGTAAAGTATTATTTTATTCTTCTTTATATCCAAGAGTGCACAGCTGTGTTCCTATACATTTAAATATAAACAGATGCATCTTGTATGTTAGTTGACATTTAAAGTAATAAGTGCTCAGCACTCTAAGTACAATTCCCCAATAGCCTTTCAGATAAACATGACCATTTTCTCTGACGCTCTCCGTGGTGCTGGATATCAGCTCATTTGCAGGATTTAGACCTAAATTCCTCTCCCTGAGCACATTTCCCAAACATTACTCAAGTCATTTCTGCCCAGATCATCTCTAATGATGAAGTGCTTGGTTTGTCTTCAGGAAAAATCATCTCAGATTTAAGTTGACACCCACTCTTCTGTAAAGCACTTTAAATGCATCTATTTCTGAGCCAGGCAGAGGAGATCTCGTAAAAAGATGCCAACTGAGAATAGATTAGTTGATTTTGTGTAACAAGGGGGGAGATTTATAAAAAGTGTTCTTGTTTTCTTTTTTGTGGAAGGATCCTTAACCCCTTAAGGACTGGGGAAATCTGGAATGGATTGCACTTAAAGGGATAGTAATACTTTGTTTTATCTTTATTTCATTTTGCAGGCATTAAAAACACATGAAGATTGATGTAAGTCTTATCTCTCAGACCTTTATGGTTTGAGAGATATTCACAAGTAAAGTTTCCCCTCCCGCCCCTTTTACCTAGTGTAAGCCATCTCTTCTCAGATGTGGAATGCAGTCCATAGACCAGACAGATAACAGAAGGGGACAATCTTCTTCCTATGAGAACAATGAAAGCCCTGCCCCCCTTGACAAGCTTTTCAGGGTTTTCCCTTATCTTAATTGAAGATTGTCCCTCTCTGCAGTCTACCTGGGCACCTCCCTTCTGATCTGGCTGAGCAGTGTTACATCAGTAAAAGGGGCGGGAGGGGGATACTTTGTTATTGAATTACTCTTGAACTACAACTCTGACAGAATTGAAATAACACTCTCCAAAGTCCAAATACTATGATGATTAATTAGAGTCACTTTTATTATTAAACATTACTATCCCTTTAAGGAACGGAGCAATTTTGATTTTTTTGTCTATGTTTTTGTTCAATAGAATTTTCCCTCTAAGTCTTTTATTTAACTCACACAAATCAAAAACCGTTTTTTTTGCACACAATTAGGGCTTCCTTTTGATAGCAAACGTATATGATAACCCACCATTTAAAATGAAAGAAAATAGTGAAAAAAATAAAAAAAACCACCAGTTTTATTTTTTCTCTTGGGATCATTTGGGCGCAAAGGGTTACATTTTTATGGAGACAGCATGAAAGGTATGACCGGTCAGTCATACCTACAAAGTGGGCAGTTTTAAGAGGGCACTCTCCCCTCAGGGTCAAATTCCCCATGTCCCTCTTTACCTCTGTATTTTGACACTTTTTTTATTGATGAGGATTGGCGGTGTGTATAACTGTATTACATGGCTCCGCAACAATCACACTCCCAATATTGTTTGTTGAAACAGTTTTTTTAAATAATATCTGTTATTTGAAAAAAAAAATGTGTTCTGTTTTAAATTAAAAAATATATATATATCTCTTAACAGGTCAGAAATGGACCTGCATCCAGCCAGACTCCAGCACCAGCAGTGAAGGGGTTAATACCCCTCAACTCCTGCTTTATTTTTATTTAGTATGTGTCTGCTCTTTGCTTCTTTCTCCCTTAATTTAATAGTAAGGAAGAGCGATGCACAGAGCAGACACAAAGGCGGTGTCTCAAGCATACTGCCTTTTTGAAACAAAATGCTGGTACATGTGATCGTTCCTGGAGTGATCACGTGAACCGTCAGAACTAACAAGGAAAGAAGCTGAGCTCTCTGGTACCAGAATGCTCAGTTTCAGCCTCTGCAGAATGACAGCAGCGTGCACGGAGGTGCACTACTATCATTTAACCCATGTCATGGGTCTTTAATGGATTAAAATATCCTTATTCCTTATTATGACTGTTGGCATTTATAAAGGATTCTAGTTACATTGATAAATGTGGTGACAGTGAAGATTAAGAACAAGTCAGATATGGCCTTAAATATTTGACTAAAATTTTGTTGCTAAATTATCGCAAGTAGCGACATTTCTTTATAAATTTGCTGAGCCACTTTTTACAGACTTCTTTACTCCATATCATAATAAAAACATACGTGATGGAGTTCTGTCCTCCTAAACCGTCTTTTATACCTTTATAACTACCAGCAACCATCTTACAGCCGTTTTAACCCTTTGAGTGCCAGAGGGGTACGCAACGCATTGCTTTGCGATGCGTTGCATACCCCTCTGGCACTCAGTGGGTTAAATATTCTTTTCCATTAACTCCACTTTTATAAATCTCCCCCAGTGTTTCATAAGCACATGCACAATTCTGGGGTACATGTATTGCGCTGTAACGGACAAATAAAAATGGTAAAAATGTCCTTTGAGTTAAATGGGATTTTTTAGCCCTTTCAGTGTAAGCCATAGCAGGAAAACCATAGGGCAAGTAATACCGCTTTCCCCTGTTGACTGAAAACAACAAACGCAAGTTCATACATCAAAACCTCCATGTTCTTTTGGTAGGATTCAGTGGATACCACACAGTCACATTTTTTGGTGCAGCAAATCCATTGCTTTTATTTCCAGATTTACATTAGGAAAAAAAAGTAGATACAGCTGAACAAAAACTCTCATCTTGTCTTTGCAAGTGTTTCCACATGGAATTAATGAACAGTAAACTTTTTTTATGAAAACACATATTTTACAAAGCATTTCCTGCTGAATAAAACAAGGTCACTCCCACTGCTGTCAGATGTTTTATTCAAATATTATAGCAGTTTAAATAATCAGGAAGTGAATTTACTGTGTTTACTTCCTGATAGTTCTAACTGACAGGAAGTGAATTTACTGTGTTTACTTCCTGATAGTTATAACGGACAGGAAGTGAATTTACTGTGTGTTTACTTCCTGATAGTTCTAACTGACAGGAAGTAAATTTACTGTGTTTACTTCCTGATAGTTCTAACTGACAGGAAGTGACTTTACTGTGTTTACTTCCTGATAGTTCTAACTGACAGGAAGTGAATTTACTGTGTGTTTACTTCCTGATAGTTCTAACTGACAGGAAGTAAATTTACTGTGTTTACTTCCTGATACTTCTAACTGACAGGAAGTGACTCAGCAGTTTCTATCACATTCTATGGAGAACTGTATGTCTCTGACTTTTCTGACTTTCCTCTACATTAAAATCTAACAGGAAATCTAATTAGAATTTGACCACTAGAGGGCACTGCTAATGTAAAAAAGCATGGGTTTAAACTGTAATAACTCTGGAAATATAACTCTCTTGGCAGTGGGAGTACCCTTATTTTACTCAATAGGAAAATCCCTACAACAATTATTTTTCATAAAAAAAGTTTACTGCTCCTTTAATGAACAGTAATGAACCAAGTACAGATGAAATGCAAGAATATAACATTCTGCAACTAAGGATGTGATAAATCGTATCTTAGAACAAGACAAGTTACCTTGTTCGTTCTTGATTGGTGCTTGTCGTATTCTTTGTTTCTAGATCTCACTAAGTGGAAGGGTATCCCAGACTTGAGCTCTCCATTTGCCTTGAGGAAATCAGCTACACCACACTGAGGAGGCCCATATAGGCCAAACCGTACGTCAGTGATTTTGCTGTCTCTCTCGTGCAGAGAGGAGGATTTGCCTGACATTTCAGAGCTGGACTGTCTGTGAGCAGGACCAGTCTAATATGGATATGGAAATTTCCTCTCTGCAATAGCACATGGAAGTGAAAATCGTGACTTGTAGAGACTACCATGGCTCAGAACAGTGTTTCTCAACTCCTGTCCTCAGGACCCACTAACAGGCCAGGATTTGATTATTTCCTTATTAGAGGGCAGGTGAGTTAATCAATATGAATGAGCCTCTGATCACAAGATTTCCTTGTTAGAACACAGGTTAGTTAATCAATGTGAATGAGCCTCTGATCACATGATTTCCTTGTTAGAACACAGGTGAGTTAATCAATGTGAATGAGCCTCTGATCACATGATTTCCTTGTTAGAACACAGGTGAGTTAATCAGTGTGAATGAGCCTCTGATCACATGATTTCCTTGTTAGAACACAGGTGAGTTAATCAGTGTAAATGAGCCTCTGATCACCACACCTGTGCTCTAGCAGAGAAATACCTAAGTCCTGGTCTGTTAGTGGGTCCTGAGGACAGGAGTTGAGAAACACTGCCTTAGAACAAGACACTTTATCTTGTTTGTTCTCGATGGGTGCTCATCAAATTCTTTGTTCTTTGATAAACCTTGATTTCACAGTAACAGCTAAAATATCAGCTATAATAAAAACATTGAGGAGTGTTTTTGATAGGTGCACTGCACGCTGTGCATCCATATTATAGCATTGAGAAGCAGTGCCTGTCATTATGCTAACGTGAATAGGCTCCCAATAGCGTATATATGCAAGCATCTCCACTGATGCACATCAACTAAGAACACAGCAATTTACTCCAGAGCTGTAGCAGATGTTAAAAACAGATGTTTTCTGCATAGCGCTTGTGCCTCGTTCATACAGAGGTTGTGTTTTGAAGCAGAGGAACTGCATGTCCGTTAACCCTTTGCATGCCAGAGGGGTAAGCTACATATTTAACGCAAAGAGTTAAAGCCTACGTACTTCTGCACTGTCTATCCCTTTGCACATAACGCATAAATAAGTATTCCGACCACTGGTATAACTAATCGTTGGAGGGCCGCAATGAGAACATTTTTGTGGCTTTCACAACACAAAGTCATCACTAAAACCTCTGAGGCCCTGGAGCTGATAGACCTCTTTGGATGAGGGGCCAAATCACAACTGCACCCCTCCCCATACATCCCAACATTTCACTTGGCCAAAGAGGGACACTTTGTTTTAGGTGCTGTTGCTGGAGTTATGATCGTTGGGTGAGGCATTACCAATAATTTGTGGGTTATTTCATGACCTGTTGATACCTCTTTATGATTTAGAACAACACTATTTTATTTACACAGACTCATTTTTAACCCCTTAAGGACCAGATGACATGCTATGACCGTCACGGTCTTTATACCGGTGATGGTCATAGCACGTCACATACTTTTTACTTACAGCGCTCTACCGGGAGCGCTGTAAGTAAAAACGGGGCCAAAAATTGATCGCTCCAAGACCGGAGCGATCTCTCTTAGGCCTCAAAGCGGCGCGCCGGTATGTGTTACAGGTCACGTGTACCGGTGCGTCGGCAAGGATCAAAGCGGTCCTTAAGGGAAGGTAACTTCCCTGGACTGCTGGTCCTTAAAGGGTTAAACATATATACTGAAATTTAAACAAACTTTAACCCCTTATTGACCGGTGACGTGTCAGGACTGTCACTGTTTGTTTTTTTCTGTAGGACTGGTGACGGTCCTGGCACGTCACCAATTTTGTGCTTACATCATTCCTGCGGGAAAGCTAGAAGCACTAGCGGGGTCTGAAATTGACCACTCCAAGACCGGAGCAGCCTCTCTCAGACCCCCGCACTCCGGTACATGTCATCAGTCAGCTTGTCGACAAAGATCAAAGCTAACCTAAAAAAATGAGGGACACCAGGGAGGGAAGAGGGACAGAGGGATCTAGGGTCTCAAAAAGGGACTTTTCCCCCATAAAGAGGGGCACTTGGGAGGTATGCCCCTCCCTGCAGTTATGCCCCTGATTTCAACACAAAAAAGACACAAGACTCATTTATATTGCTCTTTGCATTGGTCTTGAAATTGCTTGATATTGATATTGACATTGCTCTTTGCATTGAATTAGCTGTTACTCCATGTTAAAGGGATAGTAATATTTAATATGTAAAAAAATATGGGGTTTATTCTCCTGAGTAAAAGAAGGAATCTGCCAGGTGTTTTTTTTCAAAAGTTATTATACCACAAACCTGATTTTTATAGGTGCAGTATCACAGTGTCCTGAAATTGTACAGTGGCGCTGTTGCTACACCGCCCTATGGACAACTCTGGTCAGTTGACCATAAATCTTCATAGGATGGTGTTGAAACAGGGTCACTGTACAATTTCAGGCCACTGTGATACCGTACCTTAAAAAAATCAAGTTTGAGCGTAGTAACTTTTAAATAAAACACCTCAGGGGTTTAAACCCTACAACATGTTTTTTTATTACATTTTAAGGATTACTACCCCTTTAATACACACTGCTTATCAAGTCATATAAACATTGCTAACAACGGATTTAATAAAACATTGTGATAAATGTAGAGCAGGGTGTTAATTAGTGGATAGGAATTATGTTTATTTTTACCACCTTCAAAAATAAAGTTTATCTATAATACTATCTGAGAAGAAGGAGGTGGCTTTTGACCCCTATGCCCTCTGACCCCTTGACTTTAACCCTTTGTTTGACCGAGGGGTACTCAATAACTCTGGCCCTTAAAGGCTTAAGGTACGGTTAAAAATTAAACAAATGTGTTGTGTTTGAGGCCTTGCAACTGAGGCTTTCAGAGTAATACACCTGTAAATGGGGTCCATCAACCTCCCATTTTCTGACCCCCCTTTTTCCTCCACCCTTTGAATTTTGGGTGGCATATTCTAAAAAAAAAAAATGTTCTCCCCATGCAATAGACTGTAGCACGCATTTATAAAACAAAATGGTGGGGTTTCCTGGCAGCTACATTGTTCCCCATCTCTAGCCTTTGGGGTGGGGTGTCTGTTATAGAAATAGGATTTTAGAGAACGTACCACATCACAGCTTCTAGTAAATTCAGAAAAGTAATGTTGTTACATGCAACTCATTGCACAGTTCAGTTATAACCTTAAACAGCCTTATTGCCCTATAGAAATGAGAGCATAAAAGTAATGTCTCAAGCAGTTTATTTGCTTCTGTTAGAGATCTACATGCAAAGTGAAGTTTCTGAAGTTGAATAAGACGGGGATAGAAAAGGACCAGCAAATTAACACTTTGAGTGCCAGAGGAGTACGCAACGCATTGCTTTGCAATGCGTTGCACACCCCCTGGCACTCAAAGGGTTAACATTTACCAGGAAAACAAATCAGTATTTTACCAGTCTACAAATATTTTGCATTAAAGGGGAACTCTCACCTCTTTTAAAGTCATCCTTACAGTATAACTCTGTATGTTCCTTTGGAAAGAAATGTATCAAATCTTCTCTTGAATGTATCCATTGTATCTGCCATAACCACCTCCTTGGCAAAGAATTCCACAATTTAACAGACCTTACTGTAAAAAACCCCTTCCTCTGCTGAAGTCTAAACCTCCTTTCCTCTAATCTCAAGGGGTGTCCCCTGGTCACCTGATCAGGCCTTGGAATAAATAGCTCACCGCAGAGATCCTTGTATTGACCTCTCATATACTTGTACAATGTGATAAGGTCTCCTCTTCGTCGTCTTTTTTCTAGAGTAAATAAACCAAGTTTGTCTAGTCGTTCCTCATACGTCAAGTCCTCCATTCCCTTAATTCATTTTGTTGCTCTCCGCTGTACCCTCTCTAGTTCTAGTATGTCCTTTTTCAGAACCGGTGCCCAAACCTGCACTGCATACTCAAGGTGAGGTCTTACCAATGATTTGTGTAATGGCAAAATAATGTTATCCACTCTTGCTTCATAGGGGTCTGTTTAATAGATCTGCTCTATCACAGCACTGCACACATTTGCTGTGATTTCATTTAATAATATGAATGGCACCAGCACTTATTGTCTTCCCATACATGTGCTTTGCTGAGATTTCATATGAAGATGGCATTGTCTCACATCAGACCTGTACAGAGTCTGTTTGGAGCCAGAAGCAGCAACAACTATACAGGTCTGATGTGAGAAAATGCATCTTCATATGAAATTCCAGCAAAGCACATGTATGAGAAGGCAATACGCACAATGCTATTAACCCTTGCAGTGCCATAGAGGTATACAATGCATTGCAGTGCATTGGATACCTCTCTGAAACTCAAAGGGTTAATTTTATTAAATCACAGCAAAAGTTCAAGATGTGTATTAACCCCTTAGTGACAGCCGCGGCTGTCACGTTAACGCCCGCCTAACATGGGGGGGCGCAGCCGCACTGAAAATAAGGTAGCTGAATGGGGAGCGGCGGAGCGCATTGCATTGGGCAGTCATATGGGCAGATCGGTGGGCACGACAGGTCATCGCCAGGTGCCCCTGAAAATTTGGCGCCCTAGGCAAATGCCTAGTCTGCCTATTGATAAATCCATCCCTGACAGCATGCCCTAAAGAGACGTCAGGAGGGAACATTATAAAGGATAATTTCCCCCTAAAAAAGAGTGTTTAACCCCCCACTCCAAAAAAATCATATTGAACATTTATTGGCATACCTGGTAACTTTCATTTGTGGGAGTCCCCAGAGAGGTGTATAATTGCCACAAATCTCTTCAAAAAAGAGGTGGGGTCAGAGGTGTAACTAGAAGCCTCCGGGCCCTGGTGCAAGAAGTGCCACGGCCCCCCCCTACCACACTGACCCCCTCCACAATGCCCCTCAATCTTCACAATGCCCCCATCTCCTACCTCCCTGGAGCTCCCGTGCGGTCCTCTTAGTAATGCAGAGCGCTGGAGATGATGTCATCTCCCAGCACTCTGCATTACTGGATGATGTCATCTCCCAGCACTCTACATTACTAGATGATGTCATCTCCCAGCGCTCTGCATTACTAGATGATGTCATCTCACAGTGCTCTGCATTAATAGATGATGTCATCTCGCAGTGCTCTGCATTACTAGATGATGTCATCTCCCAGCACTCTACATTACTAGATGATGTCATCTCCCAGCGCTCTGCATTACTAGATGATGTCATCTCCCAGCGCTCTGCATTACTAGATGATGTCATCTCCCAGCACTCTGCATTAATAGAGCACCGGAGGGAGATTGCGGGCGCCAGGCAGAGGGGTCGCAGGGGGCGTCCGGGCCCTTGGAGTGACGGGCCAGGTCACAGGTGCGACCCCTATAGTTACGCCACTGGGTGGGGTTTACCTGTGAATGGGGGAGGGGCTTTCTGGGGAATCCTACAAGTGGCAGTGAAGTGGGAGGAAATGGGTGGTGAAAGAGGAAAAGTGGGGGGAACTGGGTTGGAAGGAATGGAAGAAAACTCCCCACATCTCGAGATTCAGCCTCTGCCCCAGAGACCCGGGAATGCACTCTCAAAACCTGAGTCACCGGGGCAAATCCAGAGAGTTTCCAGATCTGGTTATTGGCAAGCCACAATCAAATAAGAGGGATTTTAAAGTAGGTAAGAGTTCCCCTTTAATATAATGTGTGTACACACAAACCCACTGGTGTGCATGCCATTATTTTAGGTGCAGGACGTTGACATTGCTCAGTAAAGGGGACCTCCATTTTGGCTTGTGGCCCACACCTAGATATGATTCCTGGAGACGGCACTGCACCTGACCAGGAACTGCAAAGGAAATGTGCTTCCCCAACCTGCTGAAATACAGCACATGTATAATGTATCTTAAAGAGATAGTAATGTTTCATAATAAAAGCAGCTCTAATTAATCATCATAGTATTTGGACCATGGAGAGTGTTATTTCAATACTGTCAGAGTTGTAGTTCAAGAGTAATTCAATGACAAAGTATCCCCCTCCCTCCCCTTTTACTGATGTAACACCGCTCAGCCAGATCAGAAGGGAGGTGCCCAGGTAGACTGCAGAGAGGGACAATCTTCAATTAAGATAAGGGAAAAAACTGAAAAACTTGTCAAGGGGGGCAGGGCTTTCATTGTTCTCATAGGAAGAAGATTGTCCCCTTCTGTTATCTGTCTGGTCTATGGACTGGATTCCACATCTGAGAAGAGATGGCTTACACTAGGTAAAAGGGGCGGGAGGGGAAACTTTACTTGTGAATATCTCTCAAACCATAAAGGTCTGAGAGATAAGACTTATATCATTCTTCATGTTTTTTTTAATGCCTACAAAATAAAATAAAGATAAAACAAAGTATTACTATCCCTTTAATTCTTACAAGTCAGGGTGGAAGGCAGCAAAGGGGTGGGACCCCACAGTAAAGGAGAAATTGACGGTCATGCAACACAATATGGAATCTGGCTCTCCCTGTCCTGATGATCTGGGGCACCCGATACGGTATTCTGAAGTCAATATAAGAAAATGGTGCAAATTTTGGTGTAAACCAACGGTACTATAAAAATGCAATAGATTCAAGGGATTAAACTCTCCATTTAACTCTTTGAGTGCCAGAGGATATCCAATGCATTGCATTACCCCTCTGGTACTTGTTTCTTGTGGTGCAAATATTTTACTCCAAAATTACACCACTTTCCATTTGTACGTCAGTTCCAGTATGTGATGCCATATGTGAAAACTCAACATTTGCGAGAATATGGACGGGAAAACCAAGTATTGTGGAAAGCTAGGTTTGAGCACACATCACATTCTATGAGGTTATTGTACGCTCAGCATTGTGTATAAGCGAAGCAGGAAAATAGGTTTGGTTATTATTTAACCATTTGGGCTCCTTGGGAGGATTCCAACACATTGCGAAGCAGCTGAGGCATTAAAGGACCCTCTACTTTTGTCAGGGCTTAAAACAGCCCTCCAGTATATAACTGTAAATATTACAACATGCTCTTTCATATCATATCAACATGACATTTAGAATTCTTTAACCCTTTAAAGGGGAACTATCACCCCCAAATAAAGTCGCCCCCCACCAATTAGCCATCTAGCGATAAGCTTAACAATAGTGCTATTAGCCAGCAAAATTACCACTTTACTCAGAAATCCTACTTCTGCCGAGTCCATTCTGATAGCTAAAGGTACCATGCAGCGCCTCCTAGAGGAGACTGGGACGAACATTGCAGGTGAGCAGATGTCTCTATGCAAAGATGTCTGCGCTGTTGCCTGGCCGTCAGGCTCAGCACAAGTAGGATTTCTGTGTAAAGCAGTAATTTTGCTGGCTAATAGCACTGTTAATAGTATCGTTAGATTGCTAAATGTTGGGGGGAGACTTTATTTGGGGTGATAGTTCCCCTTTAAGGACCTGAGGGGGGTGCAATGCATGGCTTTGCAATGATTTGGTCATTAAAGGGTTATTCATCTTTTTTTCAACTCCAGGCCCCGGGATATGCTAACAGTCCAGGATTTGAAGTCAAAGGGATAGTAATGTTTCATAATAAAAGCAGCTCTAATTAATCATCATAGTATTTGGACTTTGGAGAGTGTTATATCAATTCTGTCAGAGTTGTAGTTCAAGAGTAATTGAATGATAAAGTATCCTCCTCCTGCCCCTTTTACTGATGTAACACTGCTCAGCCAGATCAGAAGGGAGGTGCCCAGGTAGACTGCAGAGAGGGACAATCTTCAATTAAGATAAGGGAAAAACCTGAAAAACTTGTCAAGGGGGGCAGGACTTTCATTGTTCTCATAGGAAGAAGATTGTCCCCTGCTGTTATCTGTCTGGTCTATGGACTGGATTCCACATCTGAGAAGAGATGACTTACACTAGGTAAAAGGGGCGGGAGGGGAAACTTTGCTTGTGAATATCTCTCAAACCATAAAGGTTTGAGAGATAAGACTTATATCGTTCTTCATGTTTTTTTAATGCCTACAAAATAAAACAAAGATAAAATGAAGTATTACTATCCCTTTAATGGGATTTGTAGTTAAAAAAAAACAACAGTAGAGCCACTATTGGCCCTACCCTCTGTGAAAGGAGATAAGCAGCAGCGGTCGCTTTCCCAGCTCCCAAATTGACTTAGTCCTAAAGTGAATGTTAACTGCAGAGAAACCTTCAATGTGTTAAGTGCTTTGCTGCTCTAATGTGTAATGGGACAGATCCATTGCACGGAATGTATTAGCAACATTGTAACTGGCTTTTTAGACAATTTTCCTTGAGCAATGTATTTATGGCAAATTGCTAGAGATGTTTAATGCACATTAGCTTCAGTAATATAACCCTGTGTTGAATGGTTACTCTGGCAAGGGTTATTGAGTTAGATGGTAAAATAACTAAACCAGCCTAAATGTACATGTGTGGGAGGATCAGCATTATAAATGACAGCCATCAGTGTACATATCCCCTCTGGGCTTCTCCTACCCACAGCTGGTGCTGTGAGTGTCAGAGAGGGATCTGATGATTTCTATTGGTTGCTGTAATGACACAGCCACTTACACAGCCAATAGAAATGAGTCTGACACTGCTGGCACTACCTCTGGCAGTATCAGCATATATAAAATTACAGCCTTCACAGTGATGTCATCTCCCAGCGCTCTGCATTACTAGAGCACTTGAGGGAGATTGCGGGCGCCAGGCAGAGGGGTCACAGGGGGAGTCCGGGCGCGGTGCTACCGGCCCAGTCACTCCAGGGTCCCGGCCGCCCCCTGCGACCCCTCCGCCTGTCGCCCTCAATCTCCCGCCGGCGCTCTAGTAATTCAGAGCGCTGGGAGATGACATCATCTCCCAGCGTTCTGCATTACTAAGAGGACCGCGCGGGAGCTCCAGAGAGGTAGGAGATGGGGTCATTGTGAAGATAGAGGGGCATTGTAGAGAGGGTCAGTGTGGTCGAGGGGGCAAATGTGGTGGGGGGGCCCGTGGCACTTCTTGCACCAGGGCCTCTGACCATTCAGTGTATAGCTCTCTCCTGAGCTGGTGCTGTTGAGTTCCAGAGAAGCAGCTGATGATTCCTATTGGCCGCCGTGCTGTCACACCCACCTGCACAGCCAATAGGTGTGAGTCTGCCACTAGCAGCTACAGTTCTTGCAAGAGTTTGGACTAGAAGCAGTGTGTGTGGTTAATGAGATTAAAAGCTGGTAGGTGACAGATCCACTTTGTCTTTTAGCACAGCGTTGTCACTGAAATCCTCTTTGATATCAATGGTGACACACTCAATGGAATTCTTTTTGCAAATCTGTTTTAACCCTTTGCATGCCAGTGAGGCATCAAACGCATCGCACTGCAACACGTTGAATACCTCAGTTTTCAAAGGCTTCATTTTAGCAGACAATGTCTTAGAGCAGGAGGCCATTCTTATCCACTGTTTATTTGAACATCAAACATTATCGGGAAATGAGATCAAGTCGTTTTGCCTTTTTTTACTACCCGTCTACTAGAAATAACCTTTAGGCTCTCGGACAATTGTAGCTTTTATGTTCTAAGAAAAAACTTTGCGGCTTTGGAGGAAACAATCTGTACTACAAGGGGACAAATCACCATTATCATTGGTTTAAATGCGATTTAAACACTTTTAAAGGGGAAATACAGTGTCCACACAAGACCCTTTTAAAGGGATAGTAACACTTAAGATGAAAATTGATATATGCAAATAATATAAGCAAATACTATGCAAATTAATATGTATTGTAGTGTTTATCCTCCTGAGTAAAACAAGTGTATTCCCAATGCTGAGAAGTGTTTTATTTATAAGTTATTGCAATTTAAACTTTTGTGAACTGCAATATGTCAATGGCCATAAATGTTACAGTTGTGCTGTTGCTGCAACATCTAGTGAGCAGTCGTGGTCAATTGACCAAAATCCTTCTTTGAATGGTATAGCAACAGCACCATTGTAAAACTTAAGGCCATTGATATATTGCACCTAAAAAAATCCAGTTTGAGCCGGAATAACTTTTGAATAACATACCTCTCAGCACTGAGTACCCTTGTTTTACTCAGGAGGATAAACCCTACTATATATAGATTTTGCACATTAAGTGCTACTATCCCTTTTAATTTATGGCTGTATCCCAAGCATTGTAAGAATGTTCCAATAAGCACAAAACTGCTCTATTTACATCTCATTTGCCTTGCGGATCACAGTGATCTGCAGGGCTGGCTGACATCTGTGCTAAGTGAGGTGCTCATAGAGATTCATTTCCTGTGTACTGAAATACGTAGGAGCCATGTATCTGTGAATCTACCATCAATGGGCATCTACAGGGAAGAGAGGACTCTCGCATGGGATGCAGCCAACAAGGGGCATCCACACAAATTTTTCTGGGGCGAGGCAAAGCCATGATATGTCCCCCATACCGGCCTGCCCAGCAAAAGTGAGGAGGGCTAATAGTCCTGCAGAAGCCTATGGCAGCCATTTATGAAAAAGGGTGTAGACCCTATTCAGCCCCTTTAACCCTTTGAGTGCCAGAGGGGGTAAGCAACGCATTGCAGAGCAATGCGTTGCGTACCCCACCGGCACTCAAAGGGTTAATGCTAGAAGACTAGAAACAATGCTTTACATTCCATTGTAGAGAACTCTTTAGCAATGGTGAAAAGTTTCATCTACATCATAAGGAATGTGTCTAGCATTTAAGAGGTTAAATTAATAGGAATTCAATTCTTTGAGGATCAGAGAGGTGTGCCAGCTTTTCTTTTCAATGCATCGCACACAGCTGTGGACCTCGAGTTGTTAACCTTTTGAGTGCCAGGTGAGTTTGCAACCCATTGCTTTCCAATGCATTGAGAACCCACATAGCACTCGAAGGGTTAAATTGCCTCCTGAATGGAGGTCGCTTGGCCCAGAGGAGTTCCACTTTGCCCTTCTACGTAAATCCCAGTGTATTACACGCCTGCAGTGGTCGTTGAAAAAAAGCAGGGATTTTTTGCAGTAAGGGCAGTAAAGTTATAGAATTCTTTGTCTCATGGATGCTGTGCTTGCAGATACTTCAAAAAAGTAATGGATATATACCTATCACAGAACAATATTGAGAATTATCCACGTTGGCTTCAAAGCAGATAGGATGTTGATCCAGGGAACTATCTGACTGCCATTTGGAGTCAGGAACGAATATTTTTACCCACTTTGGGGCTAAATTGGAAATGGCTTCAGGGTTTGTTTGTTTTTTGCCTTCCTCTGGATCAACAGGGGTGTTTTTGGCATGGGCTGGACTTGATGGACGCATGTCTTTTTTCAGCCTTATCAACTATGTTACTATATTACTATGCCTGTGCGGTTATCATGTAATATCACACAGTATTAATGTTAGCTTCAGGCAAGTCACTCTGCAAAGCTCAATTTATACACACATTACCTAAATTGCTAACAGGCAGCCTAGACTGGGACAAAAAAAAAACAATATTTGTGCTGCATTGTGTTAGTTATCGCTGATAGGGAGGGTGATAGACACAGAAATTAAATAAGCAAAACCCAGCCACCTTTGATTAGTTCTAATGACGATAAGATGCACGCTTGATGTTTCCACTAACACAGAGCTCCGGCTGGTAAGCATAATGAAGGTTTATTCAACCTTAATGGAAGGCTCTTATTAGGACTAATTCATTCCTCCCGCTGTGTCGTACCGTGCTTTAATAAATACAACATTACCGACAATTGCAAAGCCATATTTCAATTAACAGTTCTGTTCTGTAGAAAAGAGAAGAAAGTTTGCTGGCGTGTGTTTTTCTCTCCCAACACATAATCGAACGTATCTTCTCTAAGTGCATATAACTCAGTAAGTGGTTGGTGTGTGTGTGTGTGTGTGTGTGTGTGTTTGTGTGTGTGTGTGTCTCCTACACAAGACCAGTGATATCAGTCTGACCACAGTATCTTGTCTTTATATGGTGTGACTTCATATTGACCTCACAGGGGTGGTCATGCAGAAATATTGACTACAATTTTAACCCTTTGAGTGCCAGAGGGGTACGCAACTCATTGACATGCAATGCGTTGCATACCCCTCTGGCACTCAAAGGGTTAAATTGGATATATCTTCATGTGTGTGTGGGTGTGTGTTTGTATCTTAAAGGGGAAATTTAACCTGGGAATAATTGCCTCTTATTTTAACACTTTAACCTGGCAGATATACATGGCAATTATATTGATATATTATACATGATCAGTATATGATGGACTCCTACCTAGGTAAGTGCTTCTGTTACACATAGTAATTCTATAGATACGCCTGACTGCTGCATGATGGACTCCTACCTAGGTAAGTACTTCTGTTACACACAGTAATTATATAGATACGCCTGACTGCTGTATGATGGACTCCTACCTAGGTAAGTGCTTCTGTTACACACAGTAATTATATAGATACAACTGACTGCTGTATGATGGACTCCTACCTAGGTAAGTGCTTCTGTTACACACAGTAATTATATAGATACGCCTGACTGCTGCATGATGGACTCCTACCTAGGTAAGTGCTTCTGTTACACACAGTACTTATATAGATACACCTGACTGCTGTATGATGGACTCCTACCTAGGTAAGTGCTTCTGTTACACACAGTAATTATATAGATACAACTGACTGCTGTATGATGGACTCCTACCTAGGTAAGTGCTTCTGTTACACACAGTAATTATATAGATACATCTGACTGCTGCATGATGGACTCCTACCTAGGTAAGTACTTCTGTTACACACAGTAATTATATAAATACACCTGACTGCTGTACGATGGACTCCTACCTAGGTAAGTACTTCTGTTACACACAGTAATTATATAGATACATCTGACTGCTGTGTGATGGACTCCTACCTAGGTAAGTGCTTCTGCAACACACAGTAATTATATAGATACGCCTGACTGCTGTATGATGGACTCCTACCTAGGTAAGTGCTTCTGTTACACACAGTAATTATATAGATACACCTGACTGCTGTATGATGGACTCCTACCTAGGTAAGTGCTTCTGTTACACACAGTAATTATATAGATACACCTGACTGCTGTATGATGGACTCATACCTAGGTAAGTGCTTCTGTTACACACAGTAATGATATAGATATACCTGACTGCTGTACAATGGACTCCTACCTAGGTAAGTGCTTCTGTTACACACAGTAATTATATAGATACGCCTGACTGTTGTATTATGGACTCCTACCTAGGTAAGTGCTTCTGTTACACAGAGTAATTATATAGATACGCCTGACTGCTGTGTGATGGACTCCTACCTAGGTAAGTCCTTCTGTTACACACAGTAATTATATAGATACGCCTGACTGTTGTATTATGGACTCCTACCTAGGTAAGCCCTTCTGTTACACACAGTAATTATATAGATACACCTGACTGCTGTACGATGGACTCCTACCTAGGTAAGTCCTTCTGTTACACACAGTAATTATATAGATACGCCTGACTGTTGTATTATGGACTCCTACCTAGGTAAGTGCTTCTGTTACACACAGTAATTATATAGATATACCTGACTGCTGTATGATGGACTCCTACCTAGGTAAGTGCTTCTGTTACACACAGTAATTATATAGATATACCTGACTGCTGTATTATGGACTCCTACCTAGGTAAGTGCTTCTGTCACACAGAGTAATTATATAGATACACCTGACTGCTGTATGATGGACTCCTACCTAGGTAAGTGCTTCTGTTACACACACAGTAATTATATAGATACATCTGACTGCTGTGTGATGGACTCCTACCTAGGTAAGTGCTTCTGTTACACACAGTAATTATATAGATACACCTGACTGCTGTATGATAGACTCCTACCTAGGTAAGTGCTTCTGTTACACACAGTAATTATATAGATACACCTGACTTCTGTACGACTTAGTAGCTTCATGAATGTTCAGTGGTGTATGTTTTGGGCCTGATGTTTGCTGTTTTAGTGTAAACTGTTCACTTACATTGTTAATTAAATGTTTTAATCTTTGATTATATCTCCAGATTTCCCCCATGGACTTGAACAGAGAGTTTTGAAATGTAACCGATAATAACATTTTTTCGCCTGCAATCAAACAAACCCTACTCATTTGCAGTGTTTCAAAATTCTATTTAGCAACTTAATGTAATCCGCTTGGGTGTAAGAGGATTTTCCAGTGCATTTCTGCGCAATGCGGTCCATCTTACGTGAGGTTTCACATTTTACAGCTATGAACACTTTTGAATCGCAGTTCAAAATGGAAAAGTTTTAAACAAGGAAAACTTTGAAATATGCTTCAGTGTGGATCTTGGAAATACACCAATGAATCCAGTATGATAAGTCTCATGTGAGGTGGTGTACAGCAAATGAATAGATATGACCTGAGAAAATAAGCATTTCACCAGCCTCAGAGACACAAATTTGTTTCTGTGAGCTCTGACACTATTGCCACCTATCGACCCTTAGTGCATTTTACCTTAACATAAATACACATAATGGAGAATAAAAACAGCTCGTTAAATAAAATGTAAATATTCAAATAAAACATTGACAAAAAACATGTGAACGCAAACATCAAAATTGTGGCAATATCATGGTAACAAAGCAATAACTAAGGCGTAATCAAAGTGATAAAATGATGATGACAGTGTAGTATGTAGGACAAGAGATGATTACAGAGGAGATAAACTCTCCAGTTCCTATGTTATTCTATGGGAGACATTTAGTTATATACTACAGGGGAGATGTACTAAGGTGTGATAAAGAGGAGATAACTTCTCCAGTGAGATAAACTCTCCAGTTCCTATGTTATTCTATGGGAGAGATTTAGTTATAGACTACAGGGGAGATGTACTAAGGTGTGATAAAGAGGAGATAACTTCTCCAGTGAGATATACTCTCCAGTTCCTATGTTATTCTATGGGAGAGATTTAGTTATAGACTACAGGGGGAGATGTACTAAGGTGTGATAAAGAGGAGATAACTTCTCCAGTGAGATAAACTCTCCAGTTCCTATGTTATTCTATGGGAGATCTTTAGTTATAGACTACAGGGGGAGATGTACTAAGGTGTGATAAAGAGGAGATAACTTCTCCAATTATATAAACTCTCCAGTTCCTATATTATTCTATGGGAGATCTTTAGTTATAGACTACAGGGGGAGATGTACTAAGGTGTGATAAAGAGGAGAAAACTTCTCCAGTGAGATAATCTCTCCAGTTCCTATGTTATTCTATGGGAGATCTTTAGTTATAGACTACAGGGGAGATGTACTAAGGTGTGATAAAGTGGAGATAACTTCTCCAGTGACATAAACTCTCCAGTTCCTATGTTATTCTATGGGAGAGATTTAGTTATAGACTACAGGGAGAGATGTACTAAGGTGTGATAAATAGGAGATAACTTCTCCAGTGAGATAAACTCTCCAGTTCCTATGTTATTCTATGGGAGATCTTTAGTTATAGACTACAGGGGGAGATGTACTAAGGTGTGATAAAGAGGAGATAACTTCTCCAGTGAGATAAACTCTCCAGTTCCTATGTTATTCTATGGGAGATCTTTAGTTATAGACTACAGGGGGAGATGTACTAAGGTGTGATAAAGAGGAGATAACTTCTCCAATTATATAAACTCTCCAGTTCCTATATTATTCTATGGGAGATATTTAGTTATAGACTACAGGGGAGATGTACTAAGGTGTGATAAAGAGGAGATAACTTCTCCAGTGAGATAAACTCTCCAGTTCCTATGTTATTCTATGGGAGATCTTTAGTTATAGACTACAGGGGAGATGTACTAAGGTGTGATAAAGAGGAGATAACTTCTCCAGTGAGATAAACTATCCAGTTCCTATGTTATTATATGGGAGATCTTTAGTTATAGACTACAGGGGAGATGTACTAAGGTGTGATAAAGAGGAGATAACTTCTCCAGTGAGATAAACTCTCCAGTTCATATGTTATTCTATGGGAGATCTTTAGTTATAGACTACAGGGGAGATGTACTAAGGTGTGATAAAGAGGAGATAACTTCTCCAGTGAGATAAACTCTCCAGTTCATATGTTATTCTATGGGAGATCTTTAGTTATAGACTACAGGGGAGATGTACTAAGGTGTGATAAAGCGGTGATAACCTCTTCAGTGAGATAAACTCCCCAGTTCCTACGTTATTATATAGGATATATAGGATATATAGGATAGTTTTAGTCATAGACTACAGGGGAGATTTACTAAGGTTTGTAAAGTGGATATAACTTCTACAGTGAGATAAACTCTTCAGTTCCTATGTTATTCTATGGGAGATCTTTAGTTATAGACTACAGGGGAGATGTACTAAGGTGTGATAAAGAGGAGATAACTTCTCCAGTGAGATAAACTCTTAAGTTGCTATGTTCTATGTAAGCCATGCACTTATAGCTCTGTGATTTGAGATATCTTATTGCATAGGCTTTATAGAATAACATAGGAAATGGAAAGTTTATCACACTTTATTGCACCTTAGTGCATCTACTCCACAGGTGGCTCCCTTAGTAAAAAAATAAATAAATAAATAAACAGTTTTAACTGTAATAACATTGGAACACAACATTTCCAAGCAGTATGATTACCTTATAATATGTTTTTGTTGTCATGCTAAAGGCTTAATAATCCTTGAAGAAAGTATCTACTATTGCAAGAGTGATGTTCTCATGGAATAAAACTTAGCTACAGATTGGAGCCTGAGAACAGTCTCACACACATCAAGGAAGATATTCTGTTGTGTTTTTGCTGACAGTAGGGAATGCTCCGGACTGTCCCTTATTGGATGTCTGTGTCTCGGGTCCCAGAATGGAGCAACACGCACCAGTCCAGTCAGCCAATGAAATGTATTTGCTATATGGTCCTCATTGGCTGGCTGAGCCAACCAATGAGGACCATATAGCAAATACATTTCATTGGCTGGCTGGACTGGTGCATGCGAGAGAGTTTGGATGGCGCTGGTATGCTGGCGCTGCAAGTGAGACCTGTGGTTCAGGCTCCCGGCGGCGCTGACCATCTTTTTGAGGCTGTTCCCACTGAGAACTCTTACTATGTGTCAGCCTCAGAAAGATGGTCAGCGCCAGTGGGAGCCTCAGCTGCGGAACTAGGGTGACCACATGTCCCGGAATGTCAGAATGGAAATGTGGTCACCCTGGCTGACAGACATGTGGTCTGGCCATTGACTGGATCATTGATTTAGTGGATTGATACAATTGTCTACGTACAGTGCCATAGTTGACCTCCATTCACATAGATGCTGTTAAGAGTTGCGAGTTCTGCTTTGTACACAGAATAGTTTCAGGAAGCTGCTTTTGGAAATGTGACACGTAGTAATGCACGATCTGCTGCACTGCCACATAATCTGGTGCTTTTAACACAGCATATAAAGATGGTGGAGGGTGGCAAGTCCAACTGAAGCTACAAAATATATAGAGCCCTCCTGCCTTCATCCCCCTGATTGAGGGGTAAAGACTCTGGAAAATATTGGTAATGGGTCTGGACTTAGTAACACAGTAACATAGTAAATTAGGTTGAAAAAAGACACAAGTCCATCAAGTTCAACCTTCGCCTCATACCTCAGTAACTGAGAATTGTATAGCTTTCCTGCTACCAGTTAAATTAGTCTTTATCAGACCTTCCTGATCTTCCTACTAATAAACAGTATTACTCTGTATGTTCCCTTTTGAAAGAAATGTATCTAATCTTCTCTTAAATGTATCCATTGTATCTGCCATAACTACCTCCCTGAGCAATGAATTCCACAATTTAACAGACTTTACTGTAAAAAACCCCTTCCTCTGCTGAAGTCTAAACCTCCTTTCCTCTAATCTCAAGGGGTGTCCCCTGGTCACCTGATCAGGCCTTGGAATAAATAGCTCACCAGAGATCCTTGTATTGACCTCTCATATACTTGTATAATGTGATAAGGTCTCCTCTTAGTCAACTTGGCAATCATCAGGAACTAGGGAGGACATCCCACTCACACCCCCCCCCTTGGGGTTGGGAAATAAGGGTAGGGGTTTTCTGCATAAAAATAGACCCACCTGTACAGATAGAACTGTTCTTGGTTGTCACTCCCACCTAGCCAGATCCTAAGACCCTCAAATCACAAAGTCATTCGGAGATGGCGATCAAGTCAACAGAGCCTCCCAGCAGGATTTAGACTATTGTAGGGCTGAAAAGTGCGGTGCTCCTGGGCACTATGCCAGTGTGGTATGACTGAAGGTTTCTGTTCAGTTCAGATCATTCATTCGTTCCACGGCTAATGTGTTCTGCAGGGCAAAGGATTTTGCCAGTCACAACACCAATGGGCACAAAGTTGTGCCCATTATAGGGGAGGTTGGACCAAGATTGTCTAGTAAATGACCCCTCACAGAGGTGGTTGCCCTGCATGTGGCATTGTGGACACCATGACTATGGAGTGTCACATTATAAGAACGGCTTCCAAATTAAGAAAGAGACAAATAGGCTGTATAATAAATATGACCTTCAATTTACCACTTACATTTTGTATTATATGATTATTTTAAGGTTTAATTTAAACAAGTTAAATGTTCTTTCATGCCAAGGCAGGATCTGTGTGTGGTAAATTCTGCAATGCAGTCACACCTCCCAACATTTCAGATGGACTCTTGTGTTTTAGGTGTTGCTGGAGGGGGGGGGAGGCTGGGGGGGGGCAGGAGCACTACAGAGAATTTTTAGTTTATTTCATGACATTTGACACCTCTTTGTGTTATTGAATAAATTATTTAGAACAAGACCAAAGTAATTTATTTACACAGACTAATTTATATACACATATAATGAGGTTTAAACAAACATTAATGTGAGTTTTATTGCTGTGGAGCAATGTGATTCACTTATATACACACCACACAGTCTGATCTCCTAAACACAGGGACACCAGGGTGATATACTTCTATACACACCACACAGTCTGATCTCCTAAACACAGGGACACCAGGGTGATACACTTATATACACACCACACAGTCTGATCTCCTACACACAGGGACATCAGGGTGATACACTTCTATACATACCACACAGTCTGATCTCCTAAACACAGGGACACCAGGGTGATACCCTGATATACACACCACACAGTCTGACCTCCTAAACACAGGGACACCAGGGTGATACACTTATATACGCACCACACAGTCTGATCTCCTACACACAGGGACACCAGGGTGATACACTTATATACACACCACACAGTCTGATCTTCTAAACACAGGGACACCAGGGTGATACACTTCTATACACACCACACAGTCTGACCTCCTAAACACAGGGACACCAGGGAGATACACTTATATACACACCACACAGTCTGATCTCCTAAACACAGGGACACCAGGGAGATACACTTATATACACACCACACAGTCTGATCTCCTAAACACAGGGACACCAGGGTGATACTTATATACACACCACACAGTCTGATCTTCTAAACACAGGGACACCAGGGTGATACACTTCTATACACACCACACAGTCTGATCTCCTAAACACAGTGACACCAGGGTGATACACTTATATACACACCACACAGTCTGACCTCCTAAACACAGGGACACCAGGGAGATACACTTATATACACACCACACAGTCTGATCTTCTAAACACAGGGACACCAGGGTGATACACTTCTATACACACCACACAGTCTGATCTCCTAAACACAGGGACACCAGGGTGATACACTTATATACACACCACACAGTCTGATCTCCTAAACACAGGGACACCAGGGTGATACACTTATATACACACCACACAGTCTGATCTCCTAAACACAGGGACACAGGGGTGATACACCTATATACACACCACACAGTCTGATCTCCTAAACACAGGGACAGCAGGGTGATACAGTTATACACACCACACAGTCTGATCTCCTAAACACAGGGACACCAACAGGGTGGGAAAGAGGGACCAAGGGATTTGAGTCTCAAAGAGGGACTATCCCTCTTAAAGAGAAACACTTGGGAGGTATACACCCCTAATATCTCCTAAAGAGGGACACGTGGGAGGTATACACCCCCTATTATGTCGTAATGAGGGTCACTTGGGAGTTGCTGACCTCTAATATCTCCTAAAGAGGGACACTTGTGAGGTATGTATCCCTAATATCTCGAAAGAGCGACACTTGGGAGATATAGACCTCAATATCTCCTAAAGAGGTGCTCTTGGGAGGTATGGAAACCTTATATCTCCTAAAGATGGACACTTGGGAGGTATGGAGCCCTAATATGTCCTAAAGAGGGACACTTGGGAGGTATGGACCCCTAATATCTCCTAAAGAGGGACACTTGGGAGATATAGACCCCAATATCTCCTAAAGAGGGATACTTGGGAGATATGGAAACCTTATATCTCTTAAAGAGGGACACTTGGGAGGAATGGACCGTAATATCTCCTAACGAAGGTCATTTGGGAGATGCTGACCCCTAATATCTCCTAAAGAGGGAATCTTGGGAGGTATGGACCCCTAATATCTCCTAAAGAGGGACACTGAAAATGTATTGAGATTGGTTACGGTTGGGGAGAGAAGGGAAGGATGGGCACTTACATTTTAATAGCTGAGTTAAATTCACCAATGTGAACTTAGTCAAAGCCAGAAGTAGCGCTGCTCTGTGTGTACAGCCACCCAGACATGACATGGGAAATTAGTCTATGACCTGCGTCCAGCCCATGGTTGGTGTTTACCCCACCTCTTTCTTGGATGTTCAAATACATTGGAGACATCTTTTAGCATCCAAGGGGTTAATCAACGTGAAATAAATTAGAAATTGAGAAAGGCAGACAATACAAGAATATTGGAGATATGTCTTTCTTTCCTGTGTCATGTATCAATGATATAGCATCCCACGATCTTTACAAGAAAATAAAAGAATCCATTATTCATGCAGTTTAAATGGCCAAGTCTCACTTACTTCCTGAGGCTTCTGTGTGGGTAATGGGATATATTTTATACTCACGTTTCCAAAATGAATCAGCGTGTGTGGGAAAAAAAGGATTGTGATCCTGCGTATAAAGACAAATCGTAGAAATTCTAATACAAACCAGCAATAAGGTATAAGATAAAAATGGTCAAAACGCTATGTGCTTTAAAGCAGCTCCAATTAATCTTCATAGTATTTGTACTTTGGCGAGTGTTATTTCAGTTCTGTCAGAGTTGTAATTCAAGAGTAATTCAATGACAAAGTATCCCCCTCCCGCCCCTTTTACTGATGTAACACTGCTCAGCCAGATCAGAAGGGTGGTGCCCAGGTAGACTGCAGAGAGGGACAATCTTCAATTAAGATAAGGGAAAAACCTGAAAAACTTGTCAAGGGGGGCAGGGCTTTCATTGTTCTCATAGGAAGAAGATTGTCCCCTTCTGTTATCTGTCTGGTCTATGGACTGGATTCCACATCTGAGAAGAGATGGCTTACACTAGGTAAAAGGGACGGGAGGGGAAACTTTGCTTGTGAATATATCTGAAACCATAAAGGTTTGAGAGATAAGACTTATATCGTTCTTCATGTTTTTTTAATGCCTACAAAATAAAATAAAGATAAAACAAAGTATTACTATCCCTTTAAAGTGATAGTAATGTTTCACAATAAAAGCAGCTCCAATTAATCTTCATAGTATTTGGGCCATGGAGAGTGTTATTTCAATACTGTCAGAGTTGTAGTACAAGAGTAATTGAATGACAAAGTATTCCCCTCCCGCCCCTTTTACCTAGTGTAACACTGCTCACCTCAGATCTGTAATCTGGTCACTTGACCAGACAGATCACAGCAAGGGATAATCTTCTTACTGTGATCAAAAGGAAACCCTTCCCCCCTTGACAGGTTTTTCCTTATGATTACTGAAGATTGTCCCTCTCTGTGATCCATCCGGACAGTCTTGCTGCTCTGAGGTGAGCAGTGTTACATCAGTAAAAGGGGTGGGAGGGGGATACTTTATCATTCATTTACCACAACTCTGACAGTATTGAAATAACACTCTCCATGGCCCAAATACTATGAAGATTAATCGGAGCTCATTTTATTTGGAAACATTACTATCCCTTTAAAGCTGTCTTTTAACCCATTGAATGCTAGAGATCTTCAATGCATTGCTTCGCTCTAGCATTCAAGCGATTAATACACCACTTATTATTGGCCCCCTTCAGAGCAATTGGTTTGCTCAAAAATATCTCCGGTTTTCCATAAATCATTTGGACGCGTGTATCCAAGACTTACTGTAATCAAATGCATCCTGGTAATTAAGGTTTCCAGCATCTGAAAAAGTAGGAGAGGCTAATTCTAAAGAGGTTTACAGTTAATAATTAATTAGGCTCATTAATGTTTCAAAGAATGAATTGATTTGCTTTGGGATACATTATAATTGTAGTAGGAGATGTCAATTGTTGGCACTCCACCTGTTAAGTACCCATCATACCCAACCAACCGTTGGCTACTTGGGGACGATAGCAGTTGTAGTCTCCAAAAGCTGGAAGTCCAAAGATTGGCTGGCATTAATCTATTGTCTCTGTGAGGATATGAGATTCAACAGGGAAGAGAGCATCATGCAAGTTTCTGACTGATAAGCGCATGAATGGGGATTTAGTAATGCATTATCAGAGCAGGACATGCAATGCACTGATTTCCTCTAATGCAGCCATGCAGTCATTCACAAACACATTCAGCATTTAAACAAAAACAACAGAAGTCTGGCGCTTGAGTAGTGGTCCAAAATATATACCAAACTCAGGAACATCAGAGGAAAAATGGTATAGAAATCAATACAATTAAAGAGATAGTAATACTTCGTTTTAACTTTATTTTATTTTGTAGGCATTAAAAAAACATGAAGAATGATATAAGTCTTATCTCTCAAACCTTTATGGTTTATGAGATATTCACAAGCAAAGTGTCCCCCTCCCGCCCCTTTTACTGATGTAACACTTTTCAGCCAGATCAGAAGGGAGCTGCCTTGGTAGACTGCAGAGAGGGACAATCTTCAATTAAGATAAGGGAAAAACCTGAAAAACTTGTCAAGGGGGGCAGGGATTTCATTGTTCTCATAGGAAGAAGATTGTCCCCTGCTGTTATCTGTCTGGTCTATGGACTGCATTCCACATCTGAGAAGAGATGACTTACACTAGGTAAAAGGGGACGGGAGGGGAAACTTTGCTTGTGAATATCTCTCAAACCATAAAGGTTGAGAGATAAGACTTATATCGTTCTTCATGTTTTTTTAATGCCTACAAAATAAAATAAAGTTAAAACGAAGTATTACTATCCCTTTAATACCAATAAAAAATGATTTTTAATACAGAAAAAATAATAATGTAAACGATTGCATAACATAACAAATCATATACACATACATAAAAATAAGAATCGACTGATCACAATATCTTGTAGTACCAAGAGAACAAGAATATCCAAATATTTCCTTATTCTCTAAAAATGATGGGATAAAATGCTGATACACCGCAATCACACGTAAGACTGGGATGTCACAGAAAAATCCCTATATACTTTAACCCCTTAAGGACCAATGACAGTCCTGGCATGGCATGGAGTTCAGGGCTCCCGTCGCAGCTGCACGCCGCTCCTGAAGTCCTGAACCGGAAGCACAAATAAAAAAAAATGTCCCGTGGTCTGCAAGTGCCGGCCGCGCGTGCGTGCGCCGGTCCTTAAAGGGTTAAACAATGTTACCAGAGGATAAATCCAATACCTACCCTGGCAACAAAGTATACAAATCTCAAAGAGATACAACAATACCAAAAAAGGAAAAACCCCACTTCACTGATTCTACACTAAATGTCTTCCCATAAAACCTACAATCTTTCCCTATCTGTACACCTGTATACAAAAAAATCCCAAAATAATAAAAAAACAAAAAACAAAAAAAATAAAATATATAAAAATGTAAAAATGTATAACACGAAGAGGTATACTAAATATACTTGAATATACTCTTGCAAAAAAATCAAATCCGATGATATCCTCTAAATACCGCTTATTTTGAATTTTGCATTTAGACTGTGTTCATTTAATGTCATTTTAATTGATGCCAAGCCACCGATGCCAACGTTCATAGTTACGTAGTAAATTTGGTTGAAAAAAAGACACTAGTCCATCAAGTTAAACCTTTACAATAGTATAAGCGAACAAATAATGACAATTATATAATCCTTCATGACTCCTTAATGTTTACCAGAACTTGTTTTACCTATTAACCCTTTGAGTGCCAGAGGGGTAGGCAACACACTGCTTTGCAATGCATTGCGTACCCCTCTGGCACTCAAAGGGTTAATACACAGAATAACCTGTATGTTTGCTACTGCTAGAAATGCATCTAGTTGTCTATTAAACATGTCCATTGTATCTGCCGTTACCACATGCTTGGGCAAGGAATTCCACAATTTAACAGACCTTACTGTAAAAAAATCCTTTCCTCTGCTGAAGTTGAAACCTGTGTTCCTCTAAAGTTAAGGGGTGTCCTCTAGTTATTTAATCAGGCCTTGAAATGAAAAGCTCACCAGAGATATCTTAGCTTTGACCTCACATATTTATATAGTGTAACAAGATCTCCTCTTAGCTGTCTTTTCTCTAGATTAAATAAACCAAGTTCCTTTTCTTACAAGGCCACATATAATATTGGCCAATGCCCACATTCACCATTGGTTTACTTTGGAAATGTCACTGTCTAGTTAGCGACCATCAAAGCGCTGAGATCAGAATGTGGCCTGTACCATGCGGGCGAGATCAGGATATCACCCACCTGAAAAGGGCAATATTCTCATGTCACCGTTTTGATGGTTGCACCCTCCGCACATATGTGTGGATGCAATACTAACACACATGCCAATCCCCACATGCCAGTATTAACACACATGAGAATATCGCCCTTTTCATGTGGGTTATATTCTGATCTCAGCGTTCTGATGGTCTCTAACCAGACAGCAATGTTTCCAAAGGAAACCTTTACCATCAAGTCTCTGGAGGATGTGAATGGCATAGCATCTCCCAGAATCGCTTGAGTGAATGATCAGCACAGCTTCAGAGAACCACAGGTTGCCATTCCCATCAGCATGCTGTTACCTGGATGTGCCCAGTAGAAGATCACACCCAGGTTGAAGCATGATGTGTTGTTCTCTCTGCAAGGTGTATATCACTGTGTGAACAGCACTACCGGGCAAGCTGTTCTACATGGGTGCATTAATGCAATGTTAATAACTCTGCACTAAAGTCGCCCATATGAATATAGCTTTAAAGTGGACTTTTCTTCTTATAGGAATACTAAAAGATTGAAATGAAAGGTTGATATAAATTAAAATATCATGTACTTACAGATAGAAAGAGTAAAAATTAATTATTGATGTTGCATCCGTAAAATATCATCCTAAACTTGCATTTTAATGCATGTGTACACTTCCCTGTTTAGAGAGCATTTATTTAATTTTTTGTGGCATTGTTTGTAATGAGCCAAAAGAACTAAAGACAGGACCAGATGTTCAATAAGTTGTGGTCAATTAAATTGTCTGCAATTAGACTGAAAAAGTTCTCACGCCGCGGTCCGCCAATTCTCAGATATATCGCCATCAGGTTTTGCATCCAATTCTGCTATCTCCTTCAAAGGGAAAAGCAGTGTTAAAGTGTTAGTAATGTCCAACAAAAAGTTTTTTTGCATTTAGAAGAGCTTAAAAAGCTGAGCTAAATGCAAAAAAACGTATCTCTCAAACCGCTATGGTTTAATAGATACAGGCGTTTAAAGTTCGCTGTCTCCTACTGACAGCTGTAAAGCTGTCAGCAGGAGATTCGTGTCAGCGGACACGGAGGAGCTTGAGCAGAGCCACAATCTCATTACTTACCACTAATCCCTTCATTGGAATGGTCTAAAACGTATGCCTGGATTGCAAGCACACGTTTTAGACCATTCCAATGAAGGGATTCGTGGTAAATAACAAGATCGCTGCACTTCTCAAGCACCTCCGTGTAGACCGACACGGATCTCCTGCTAACAGCTTTACAGCTGTCAGTAGGAGACAGCGAACTTTAAACGCCTGTATCTCTTAAACCATAGCGGTTTGAGAGATACGGTTTTTTGCATTTAGCTCAGCTTTTTAAGCTCTTCTAAATGCAAAAAACTTTTTGTTGGACATTACTAACACTTTAAGGCTTTGAGCTCCAGAAAAGTATCCAACGCATTGCACTGCATCTGTGGAGATTCCATCCTGCAGAATATGCTAAGATGGAGGCAGGGAGGGTTCATCGTTACTATTAAACTGTCAGCAAGTTGTCATGTGTCCTTAGCGGGGTCTGGACAAGGGGTACAGTGACAGCGGCAGTACTTGGTTTCGGGTGTCATGGTGTTTGGATACAGTTGTGCCCCCAGATGTTATTTACCACACACACACTGTGCACATTGCAGATTCTGAGGAGACCCACTGATCCTGCTCTCAAGGGAAAAATATATATTGTAATAACAACACACCCATGATGATTTTGGAGGAGGGTCAGGTGGAGAAGATTTAATGGCCATCTTGTTCTTTTCTCCACATAGACTGGGGGCTACGTATTCTTCTGCTACTGCCTCAGGCGCATCACTGGAGCTAGTCGTGCCAAGTGGAAGCTTCATCATCCATCTTCCATGTTACTGCTATTGTTGATCCCATTCCCTTTCAGCCCCCTAATCATCCTGCTGCTTAAACAACTCAGCAGCAGCAGTACGAACAGCAGTTGCAACTCAGGAGGACATTTGACAGTGGCCACTGGACAACAGGACCTGCTGGCATTAGGCCAGTAGGGCATTTTTATTTTTTTCTCTCAGAAAAAAAATAGTCCTACAAAAAAATAAACAAGTTTTGGGGGGTTGGTTTCTAACAAGCCTAAGTCCTACAAATCAATGTTTCCTTAGGGCTTGTGCCAAACTAGCTTAAGTCCTACAAATCAAGGTTTCCTTAGGTCTTGTGCCAAACAAGCCTAAGTCCTACAAATCAATGTTTCCTTAGGTCTTGTGCCAAACAAGCTTAAGTCCTACAAATCAATGTTTCTTCAGGACTTGGGCCTCTAATAAGTCTAAGTCCTACAAAGGCCTCTAACAACAAATCAAACAAATCATCCTCTAAAAAAGTCAAGTATCAGTCCACCCCCGTGGCAGCTTATGTCAGGGGGTTTCTGTCTCTGTCACTTTAAATACAAATTTCTTATTTTATTTATTTTTTATTAACTTCCCCCCAATAGCAGTCAAGAATGCCCCCCCAAAACAAATTCCCTGTTCAAATGATTCATTCATTCACCAACACAGGCACCTTCCTCAGACCCCTTTATACCATGTCTTATGGTTTCTATTTTATTTAGGATTTCTTTTTTGTTAAGTGCCCCCCAATCCCAGTAAACAACCCCCCAAAAAATCATCCCCTGTTCAACTGATTCTTTCCCCAAACCCCACCAACACAGGCACCCTCCTGCCCCTTTCATACTGTGCCTTTGGGAAATAAAATATTATTTGTAATGTGTTATGTGTAACTTCTACGTGAAAAAAACAGAACATCGACACTTTTCGCATGAAATTTTTCACCAAGCAGAAAGTGCCATTTTTCACCAATTTCAGTTTAAGATGGAAAGTTTCGCCCATCCCTAGTTACCGGTGCAGTGGGACAATGCTGGGGTCAGTATGTGTAGCTTTGTGGCTACCAGTGGGACAAGGCTGGGGGTCAGTATGTGTAGTTCTATAACTACCAGTGTAGTAGGACAAGGCTGGGGGGTCAGTATGTGTGGTTCTATGGCTATCAGTGTAGTGGAACAAGGCTGGGGGTCAGTATGTGTTATTCAATGGATACCAGTGCAGTGGGACAAGGCTGAGGGTCAGTATGTGTGGTTCTATGGATACTGGTACAGTGGGGCAAGGCTGGGGGTCATTATGTGTTGTTCTATGGCTACCAGTGCAGTAGGCAAGGCTGGGGGTCAGTTTCTGTACTTCAATGGATACCAGTGCAGTGAGACAAGGCTGGGGGTCAGTATGTGTTGTTCTATGGCTATCAGTGCAATGGGCAAGGCTGGAGGTCAGTATGTGTAGTTCAATGGATACCAGTGCAGTGGGACAAGGCTGGAGGTCAGTATGTGTGGTTCTATGGATACCAGTGCAGTGGGACAAGGCTGGGGGGTCAGTATGTGTAGTTCAATGGCTACCAGTGCAGTGGGACAAGGCTGGGGGTCAGTATGTGTAGTTCAATGGCTACCAGTGCAGTGAGACAAGGCTGGGGGTCAGTATGTGTAGTTCAATGGATACCAGTGCAGTGGAACAAGGCTGGGGGTCAGTATGTGTGGTTCTATGGCTACCAGTGCGGTGGAACAAGGCTGGGGGTCAATATGTGTGGTTCTATGGCTACCAGTGCAGTGGGACAAGACTGGGGGCAGTATGTGTGGTTCTGTGGCTACCAGTGCAGTGAGACAAGGCTGGGGGGGGGCAGTATGTGTGGTTCCTTGGATACTGGTACAGTGGAGTGAGGCTGGGGGTCAGTATGTGTTGTTCTATGGCTAACAGTGCAGTGGGCAAGGCTGGTGGTCATTATGTGTGGTTCTATGGATACCAGTACAGTGGGACAAGGCTGGTGGTCAGTATGTGTGGTTCTATGGATACTAGTACAGTGGGACAAGGCTGGGGGGGTCAGTATGTGTGGTTTCTTGGATACCAGTGCAGTGAGACAAGGCTGGGGGTCAGTATGTGTAGTTCAATGGATACCAGTGCAGTGGAACAAGGCTGGGGGTCAGTATGTGTGGTTCTATGGCTACCAGTGCGGTGGAACAAGGCTGGGGGTCAATATGTGTGGTTCTATGGCTACCAGTGCAGTGGGACAAGACTGGGGGCAGTATGTGTGGTTCTGTGGCTACCAGTGCAGTGAGACAAGGCTGGGGGGGGGGCAGTATGTGTGGTTCCTTGGATACTGGTACAGTGGAGTGAGGCTGGGGGTCAGTATGTGTTGTTCTATGGCTAACAGTGCAGTGGGCAAGGCTGGTGGTCATTATGTGTGGTTCTATGGATACCAGTACAGTGGGACAAGGCTGGTGGTCAGTATGTGTGGTTCTATGGATACTAGTACAGTGGGACAAGGCTGGGGGGGTCAGTATGTGTGGTTTCTTGGATAATGGTACAGTGGAGTGAGGCTGGGGGTCAGTTCTATGGCTACCAGTGCAGTGGGCAAGGCTGGTGGTCAGTATGTGTGGTTCTATGGCTACCAGTGCAGTGGGCAAGGCTGGTGGTCAGTATGTGTGGTTCTATGGCTACCAGTGGGACAATACTGGGGGCAGTATGTGTGGTTCTGTGAATACCGGTACAGTGAGACAAGGCTGGTGGTCAGTATGTGTGGTTCTATGGATACTAGTACAGTGGACAAGGCTGGGGGGGTCAGTATATATGGTTCTATGGCTGCCAGCGCAGCTTTTATAGTAGTGTTTCTTTAATTTCCTTCATAAACATACTCCCGTTGCCTTTTAGATCTCTATAATACAAATATAAGTTGTTTTATTTCTAATCTGTGCAGCGAGAGAAATTAGCCAGGCATCTTGCTTACTATTTTTGAGAAGCAGGAGTCTTCGGCACGCTCTGCCCTCTGGCATTTTCAGCTCATTAGCCTGCCTTAGCTCCCAGAACTTTGGTACTAATAACACACTTAGGAAAATGGCACTTTTTCAAATTTATTTATTTATTTTTCCGAAAGCGCCTCCGCACTGCTAAAAGTCACTCCGGGAAAGCGAGGGACGCTTAAGGCTGCGTGTGAGTGCTTCTCAGACAGGACGACTGGCAGATTGGAAACGCTTTGTTTAAAACTGTCAGGAAAATTGTCGGGTTGATCTTAAAGGGATAGTAATACTTGATAAGTAACACAATATATATTGCAGTGTTCATCCCCCTGAGTAAAGCAAGGGTACTCCCACTGCTGAAAGGTGTTTTATTAAAGGAGCAGTAAACGTTTTTTTATGAAAACACATATTTTACAGAGCATTTCCTGCTGAATAAAACAAGGTCACTCCCATCGCTGTCAGAGGTTTTATTCAAAAATTATAGCAGTTTAAATAATCTGGAAGTGAATTTACTGTGTTTACTTCCTGACAGTTCTAACTGACAGGAAGTGAATTTACTGTGTTTACTTCCTGATAGTTCTAACTGACAGGAAGTGAATTTACTGTGTTTTACTTCCTGGTAGTTGTAACTGACAGGAAGTGACTCAGCAGTTTCTGTCACATTCTATGGAGAACTGTTATGTCTCTGACTTTTCTGACTTTCCTCTCCATTAGAATTTAACAGGAAATCTAATTAGAATTTGACCACTAGAGGGCACTGCTAGTGTAAAAAAACATGGGTTTAAACTGTAATAACTCTGGAAATATAAATCTCTCGGCAGTGGGAGTACCCTTATTTTACTTAATAGGAAAATCCCTACAATATATATTTTTTCATAAAAAAAGTTTACTGCTCCTTTAAAGGTTTATTAAAGCTCAAACTTGAATTTTTTAGCTGCAATATCACAGTGGCCTGAAGTGTTACAGTGGCGGTGTTGCTACACCATCGTATGGAGATTTATGGTCAACTGACCAGAGCTGTCCATAGGATGGTGTAGCAACAGCACCACTGTACAATTTTCAGGTCACTGTAATACTGCACATTAAAAATTAATGTTTGAGCTGCGATAACTTTTGAATAAAACACCTTTCAGCAGTGGGAGTACCCTTGTTTTACTGAGGGGGAAAAAAACCCACAACATATATTTTTTTACATTTTAAGTATTACTATCCCTTTGACCATCTAAGGACCAAAAGCTGTTTGTAACCCATTGAAAATCCTTAACCCTTAAGGACCCATGATGTGCCAGAACTGTCATGGGGAACCTTGCGTTAAGGACCAGTGACGGTCCTGCCACGTCACGGAATCCAGGGGTCCCCGCGCAGCTGCACGCAGTTCGGGGATGCCTAAATCCACTGGACGGAAAAAAAAAGAAAATGCCCCGTGGTTCTTAACTGACGGTCGTTAAGGGGTTAAATGATTTAACCCCTTGAGTTCCAAAGAGGCATCTTTGGCACTCAAAGGGTTAAATTGATTTTTTTTTTTTTTCCAATAGAGAATTAAAATCTTCCTCTGAGTTCTACAATCCATTTTTACGCTAAATAAATAGGCAGTGGTGAATGAACCTTGATGTTTCGTTGGCGCAATCTGGCACGTTATGTTAATTCCCTGCAAAACTATGTAAATGAACTGTTCCAGACCAAACGTATCACTCAGTACTCTATTAGTAATGTGCCCGGTGAGTGGATACATAGCACAGTATGAGCGTAAATCACTCTATTACTGTTGCGGCCTCACTCCCATCAAAAAACAAACGTCCGTAGAGGAGAACTCGTAAAATCACTTCCGTTTATTGTAATCCACATGAAAAAAATTTGGATTACAATAAACGGAAGTGATTTTACGAGTTCTCCTCTACGGACGTTTGTTTTTTGGTGGGAGTGAGGCCGCAACAGTAATAGAGTGATTCACAGTGATGTCGGTCGTGGAAGGACCGCAATGACCACACACCCCAGTTGTTTTCAATTTATTGGTGAGTCCTAAGTTACCAACTGGCGTGGTATATTTTAGGCATGAGAGCATTCACTTTTGCTATATTCACAGTAGGAGCGTAACACTGTCCCAGCGCAGAAACTGATTAACATAAAGGAACGTACTGTTCATTTCACCAATTTTTTTTATTTATGTATATATATTACATCCACATGGCTAGCCAACACCAGAGCAAATTTTTGAACCCTTTAAGGACTTGCACATCTCCCTGGTCCTTAAAGGGTTAATTCTATTTAAAAGTATCTTGACATCATAAAGGAGAAGTTACATCTTCTCTTTACTATGGCCAGAAAATTCTAATAACCTTTATGCATTTTTTTTACCTTTACGCTTTTGGTGAAGATATGACATCTTCATTCTTTCCTGCTTGTCGTATCCATTGAGGTTGATATGACAGCTTCTAGCAGAACCACAGGAAACACCGCACATGGTAATCCTACACCTTTAAGGAGTGTGTAACGCAATGCTTCAAAATGTCCTGCACAACCCCAGAGACCTTAAAGCGGAACTTTCACCAGAATGACATAGCGAAGCAAATTATAATTACTTTAGCGATATGCACACAATTAGTTTTATTTTCAAGTACCGTAAAATCTCAGGTATAATACGCACCTGTGTATAATATGCAGGTGTTTATTATGCCCAAGATTTAGGGGAAAACAAGAGTGCCTATGTATAATACGCACCCTTGTTTTCCCCTTACTAAAAAAAAAAAGTTAGCACTTCATGCTCCCTCTCTCCCTGCGCGATCCGGTAATAAAGTAAGACTTACTTTTTGAGGCTGTACTCCAATATTGTTATGGTGTACCGGTATCTGAAAAAAGATCCCTCTCTCCCATCTTCCCTGCAGGCGGCACGATTGCATCTGCCGCCCGCTTCCTTCAAATCGGCTTTCAGGACCTTCCTCCTATGGTATTGCCTTGTGAGGATCTCAAGGTCCTGAAAGCCGATAAAATCCTTTAAGAATTAACCAACATAGTTCCATTATTACACAATAAATAGCATTTTAACAAACATGTTAACAACATCCTTGCCCCCTTATTAACCACTTCCCATCTTCATTCACATCCTCCTCTGCTTGGGCTCATTCTACACCAAACCATTATCCACTTTCCCAAACGTACAGTTCAACCAGTTACCCCAATTGCTCCAGACCCACCTGCTTACACCCTGGGCAAACCTCCCTAGGGTTCCATCCCTAAGGATCCACCATGAATTGTCTTGTAGACACTCAACATACCCCCACAAGGCAAGGATACCACCGCCGGTCCTGCCACAGCACAAAAAAGTGGTACCCATAAGAAAGAGCTGGGTGGGCAGGGCTCAGCTAACTCCTGCCTAACCTCAATAGTCACTCCCTTCATCTTCTTCCCTGTATGCCCTGTACTAAGACCACCCCTTCCCACCTAACTTCCTAACCCTCCCCTGTTGCATGTTCCCCCTCCTCTAATCACTCTGGGGGACATCTTCCTGACTCCAAATGGCAGTCAGATAGTTCCCTGGATTAACATCCTATCTGCTTTGAAGCCATCGGTCATAATTCTCAATATTGTTCTGTGCTAAATAGGTATCTATTATTTTTATAAAGCAGTTTACAGTATTTGCAATCGCAGCATCCCGAGGTAAAGAATTCCATAGCTTTACCGCCCTTACTGTAAAAAATCCCTGCAACACGATTAGTGTCAATAACAGATAAACAGAAAAAAATTGTCTATTCTTCAACCATTGCTGAAATACTACGCCCATGATCCTCAACCTGTAACAGGCAGAAGAGGAAGCAAGGAATAGCAATCTCCGCCCATAAGGATATGAGAATGTTGGGAGGCTGATTTAAAGGGATAGTAATGTTTCATAATAAAAGCAGCTCTAATTAATCCTCATAGTGTTTGGACTTTGGACGGGGACGGACATTGCAGGTGTGCAGATGTCTTTATGCAAAGATGTCTGCGCTGTTGCCTGGCCGTCAGTCTCGGCACAAGTAGGATTTCTGTGTAAAGCAGTAATTTTGCTGGCTAATAGCACTACTGTTAATCGTATCGTTAGATTGCTAAATGTTGGGGGGAGACTTTATTTGGGGTGATAGTTCCCCTTTAAGGACCTGAGGGGGGTGCAATGCATGCCTTTGCAATAATTTGGTAATTAAAGGGTTATTCATCTTTTTTTCAACTCCAGGCCCCGGAATATGCTAACAGTCCAGGATTTGAAGTCAAAGGGATAGTAATGTTTCATAATAAAAGCAGCTCTAATTAATCATCAAAATATTTGGACTTTGGAGAGTGTTATATCAATTCTGTCAGAGTTGCAGTTCAAGAGTAATTCAATGACAAAGTATCCCACTCCCGCCCCTTTTACTGATGTAACACTGCTCAGCCAGAGCAGAAGGGAGATGCCCAGGTAGACTGCAGAGAGGGACAATCATCAATTAAGATAAGGGAAAAACCTGAAAAACATGTCAAGAGGGGCAGGGCTTTCATTGTTCTCATAGGAAGAAGATTGTCCCCTGCTGTTATCTGTCTGGTCTATGGACTGCATTCCACATCTGAGAAGAGATGGCTTACACTAGGTAAAAGGGGCGGGAGGGGAAACTTTACTTGTGAATATCTCTCAAACCATAAAGGTTTGAGAGATAAGACTTATATCGTTCTTCATGTTTTTTTAATGCCTACAAAATAAAATAAAGATAAAACGAAGTATTACTATCCCTTTAATAAGAAGATCTGTAGCAATTCAATACCACTGCACCATCGAGTAAAATTAAATATTTGCCTTTTATTTAAATGGCGTTTTAAACCCTTAGAATGTTAGATATTTCTGCAAAGCCTTGCTTCCCAATGAGAACTCGCTATTGTTCAGTGGTTCTCAGAATGTTTTGCTACTGGTACCCCTAACATGGAATCTGGAATCCTTGGGGCACTCCCAAAATGTTATATATCAGTTGTCAAGGGTGTAATGAAAGTTACAGGTATGCAAACATAGTAATTCTCCGCTCTCACTATTAGAATCATAAAGACGTAATTGTTTGAGTGCATTGCGTACCCCTCTGGCACTCAAAGGGTTAACATATTCTGCATATTCATTCTGATAAATAGACATTTTTAAAGTAGACAATCACTTTTTTCTCAAAATCATTATTGGGAAATAAAAAGGGGGGCACCCAAATGGATGTCCTGGTTAAGAATCACTGCTTCAAGGGCTTAACCCTTTAAGCACTCAAAGAGTTAAAAGGCCTTTTCAGATCAATAGGAATTTTGCTAATGTTTTTTGAGCCATAGGATGCCTTCTTATTGTTAATGAGTCTGCTTTCAAGGGACCGATTTCCAAGGTGACCATGAAGATCAGGCTTGCTGACATACAGAGTACAGGAACTTGCAGAAACATACCTCCCAGGTGTCCCTCTTTAGGAGGGACTGTCCCTCTTTTAGACCCAAATCCCTCTGTCCCTCTTTCCTACCCTGATGTCCCTCTTTTTAGGACATCAGACAGTGTGGTGTGTAGATCAGTGTATCACATTGTTTTACAGCAATAAAACTCACATTAATGTTTGTTTAAATGTCAGTATATGTGTGTATAAATCAGTTTGTGTAAATGAAATACTATGATCTTGTTATAAGTCATTTATTAGGTTACACAAGGAGGTGTCGATAGGTCATGAAATAGCCTAAATATTCTCAGTAATGTCCCGTCCACCAGCCACGCCCCCAGCAACACCCCCTAATACACAAGTGTCCCTCTTTGGCAATTTGAAATGTTGGGAAATATGCAGAAAGATGTATTACCCTGTGAGAAGCTCCGAGGGGGAAGCCTGGTAGACAACGCCAATAACATTTGGGAAAACATATAAAAATGTCGAAAAAAGTAATAATTTGGAGGATCCAGGTGGAAATGATAGTGGTCTTTATGATTTTCTGGCCTGATAAAGATAAGTGTGTGTTTATATATATGTCTGTGTGTGTGTGTGTGTGTGTGTGTGTTATGTATATATATATATATGTGTGTGTGTGTGTGTGTTTATATGTGTGTGTGTGTGTGTGTGTGTTATGTATATATGTGTGTGTGTTTGTTATGTATATATATATATATATATGTGTGTGTGTGTTTATATGTGTGTGTGTGTGTGTGTGTGTTATGTATATATGTGTGTGTGTTTGTTATGTATATGTATTTGCATATGTGTGCATGTGTATATATGTATGTGTGTACATGTGTATACTGTATATGTATGTATCTTTATGTGTGTGTGTGTGTGTGTAGGTGTGTGTGCGCATGTTTGTATATTTATGTGTGTGTATATGTATGTGTTTACATGTGTATATATCTATATATACGTATGTATGTTTGTGTGGGCATGTGTATATGTGTATGTGTGTGTGTATGTGTATATAACCTGGCTCTATCAGTTTTGTCAAATATTGATGTCGCCACCACTCATAAGGCATCCCTTCTCATGTTTTAGTATCTCGGAGCCCAGATTTTCATAAAATGTTTTCCTGTTTGAGTGTAGATCCACTGACAATCAAATACCTGTCTAGTGGGTCCTCTGTAATGTTTTCTGAAACAAATAGCCGTTAGGCTCTCTATTGAGATTCAGTGGAAATCCTTCTCCCTTTCCTGGAATATGGTTCTTGAAAAAATACAGTACAACGCTGTTAATGAATACTTATGTGCATTAGAGTAATCAGCTTATAAGAAGTTCTTAGCAACCTGGAAATATTTGAAAGAAGTTGTTTCTTAAATTTCTGTGATATTTTTTTTGATTTCCATTTTGAAGCTATTTTGACTTTATAATTACCAAATTCAATAAAATTTAAATAAAAGAAAGTTTGTGTGTATATGTGTGTGTATGTGTGTGTGTGCGTGTATATGTATGTGTGTGTGTGTGCGTGTGTATATATCTGTATATATGTATGTATGTTTGTGTGGGCATGTGTGGGTGCTCGTGTGTATATGTATGTGTATGTGTGTGTGCATGTGTGGGTGTGTATGTATGTGTGTGTGTGTCTGCATATGTGGGTGTGTATGTATGTGTGTGTATGTGTATTTGTGTGTGCGTGTGTGTGTGTATTTGTGTGTGTGTGTGTGTGTGTGTGTGTATATGTATGTGTGTGTGTGTGTACATGTGGGTGTATATATGCATGTTTGTGTGTATATGTGTATGTGTGTGTATATTTGTATGTGTGTACGTGTGTTTATATATGATTGTGTGTGTGTATGTCCGTACATGTATGTGTATGTATGTGTGTGTGTGTGTGTGTGTGTTTGTAGAAGGTATAAGTAGGAGGTGTTAAACATCCTTTGATTAAAGTTGTGAGCCCACTGGCTTGAACATAGGTTTCCATTCCTGTCTTCAGGATTCAACATCAGAGAAAGTTTTAATGATCTGAACTGAATACAGATGGCTCTGTCATTAACACTGATGGATCTGTCAAAATGACTGAACGACTGATTAATGCACCTCAGCTCATGTGAACACATATCCTAAAAAGCTTTTCTCTCGGAGAGGCGTGAAGGCTGACTGAAACACCTAGAGGCCAGATTGATGTTGGTCATTATCTTCAGAACGAAACTCATGGTAATTGGCATGTTACATATTCTTTGCAAAAAAAAAAAAAAAAAAGCCTGAACTACTTCAAATGTAAGTCACCTTAAAGGGCAATTATCGCGTTTCGCTGTCTATTCCAATAGGAGCAGGCTTAGTTAAAAGTCAAGGGTTGCACCTGACAACTCCAGAATGACTCTGATAAGTCCTTTGGTGGCGGGTAATAAAAACTGACCCCTTTGGCCAGAATGTAAACTGGAAGCAGCCGACCCTGGTCATCAGAAGCTACCAACAGTGTATGTTCTTAAAGGAGCTGCAAACTTTTTTTTTTTTTTAAATATATATTGTAGGGATTTTCCTATTGAGTAAAATAAGGGTACTCCCACTGCTGAGAGATTTATATTTCCAGAGTTATTACAGTTTAAACCCATGTTTTTTTACATTTGCAGCGCCCTCAAGTGGTCAAATTCTAATTAGATTTCCTGTTAGATTCTGATGGAGAGGAAAGTCAGAAAAGTCAGAGACATTCAGTTCTCCATAGAATGTGATAGAAACTGCCTGTCACTTCCTGTCAGTTAGAACTATCAGGAAGTAAACACAGTAAATTCACTTCCTGTCAGTTAGAACTATCAGGAAGTAAACACAGTAAATTCACTTCCTGTCCATTAGAACTATCAGGAAGTAATCACAGTAAATTCACTTCCTGTCAGTTAGAACTATCAGGAAATAATCACACAGTAAATTCACTTCCTGTCCATTAGAACTATCAGGAAGTAATCACAGTAAATTCACTTCCTGTCAGTTAGAACTATCTATTATTTAAACTGCTATAAATTTTTAGTAAAACATCTGATAGCGATGGGAGTGACCTTGTTTTATTCAGTAGGAAATGCTCTGTAAAATATGTGTTTTCATAAAAAAAAGTTTACTGCTCCTTTAAAATATCCCAGCTGGAACTCAGATAGACCAATTAGTGGCTCAGTCACTTTAAATGGTCCACCTACGCTCTAGCTGGGATATCCTGAGTACATGTGAACAAAGTGATAACGCACATCAATACTTGTCCTGAATAAATCCGGCATTATTGAGATACCCAACTTGTTCTGAGTCTCATCGGCAGGCATCTTGCTGTAGAGGCATCTGCTCCGTCAGTCCCTTCCTGTGCCTTAAGGTACAATGCAACCCCTCCTCACCAATCCTGGAGGAGACTAGGACAGACAGCACAGACTCACAGACATGGGCGGATTGTTCTATCGGGGGATCGGGTGGGCCGCTAGATCATGGGCCGGTGGGGGAGATCAGAGGATCTCACCTCACCGCACCACGATATTTTGAAGGAGAGGTCTGTGTTGCCACAGGCGCTCTCTGTGACAGCCTTCGCGTTCCTTGTGACTGCAGAGCTCCTGGATATGACATAATATCCTGGCACCTGCTCTCCCATGCCACACAGAGACCACAAAGGGGCGTCGATTGGGAAGTCGGTGCAGCTAGTGGGCTGCTTTAAAAAAAAATGCCCGGGCTGGTATTTCCCTACAATCCGCCCCTGTTCACACATGTCTCTTCGGCAAGATGTCTGTGCTGATGCCTGCCGGTGAGTATCCTAACAAGCTGGATTTCTCAATAATGCCGGACTTATTCAGGATAATACAAGAATTGATATGCGTATAGCTATGTGAATATTGATTTGGGGGCACTTTAATTTGAATGAAAGGGCAGCAGATCTTCTGATGTGACATTATAAGATAAGGTTCCCAGGTTTATTCAGAAATGCTCATGGCCGGTATCAGTAACATAGTAACATAATAAATTAGGCTGAAAAAAGGCATAAGTCCATAATCTTTCACGAGCAGGTCCCTTCCGTTCTCCACATCTGATTGTACTATTAAATACCTCTGTATGTCTATTCCCTATTGTACAGCGCCGCGGAATTAGATGGCGCTATATAAATAAAGATTAATAATGATCAAGTTCAACCTTTGCCTCATAACCCAGTAACATATTTGGTAGAACGAATGCTATATAATTCTCATGTTAGTCTTTCTCAGACCTTCCTGTGTTACCTACTAATATACATTATAACCCTGTATGTTCCCTTTTGAAAGAAATGTATCTTAAATGTATAAAAACTGTATCTGCCATAACCACATCCTTGGGCAAGGAATTCCATAATTTAACAGACCTTACTGTAAAAAACCCCTTCCTCTGCTGAAGTCGGACCCTCATTTCCTCTGATCCTCTAATCTCAAGAGGTGTCCCCTGGTCACTTGATCAGTGAAATGCAAGATGCATGTGGATTAACGATTAAGGACCAGAGGACACGCTGTCATAGCACGTCATGTACTTTTTACTTAGAGCGCTCTACTGGGAGAGCTGTAAGTAAAAGCGGGGCCTAAAATTAACCTCTCCAAGACCGGAGCGATCTCTTAGGCCCCAAAGCGGTGCTCCGGTACGCGTAACAGGTCACGTGTACGGGCACGTCGGCAAGGATCAAAGCAGTTCATAAGAGAAGGTAACTTCCCTGGACCGCTGGTCCTTAAGGGGTTAAGTAGCCACCTTCTAGGACCTCATCAGGACTATCTATGGAGTCTCATAAACATCAAGATTAAAGGAGAACATACACATAATAAAAGCTTTTGTGCATGGGCTTTAATTCGTGAAACTAATTTAGTGCTGTTTTTTTTTTTTTAAATTTTTCTTAATTTGGGAGATACCAAGACTTAAAATACTGCACTTCCATGTTGTGAGACACCCTCTATGTGTGGTACAACGCCGCAGGACTTCCCAACTCCCTTCCAGCTGCCCCAGGGAGCGCGTTCACACTTCCCATCATGGTGGCATTTATGCGGGCTGTCATTACAACAAGCTCTGTTTACCATTCTACCGAGCGCTCTGTATACGATATATTAAATTATGAACCACTGCACTAAGCAGTGCGTGCCCCCTCTGTTCCTTAAAGGGACATAACAGATTAAAGGCAGAGAACTCCCTTCCTCCAGTCTTTTCTGATGCACAGATAATGATACATTGTTCTGTTATCCTTGCTTTTACTGTCCCTGACATTAAGCTGTCAACAAAAAGGAGATCTGTAGATCTCACTTTCAGAGAGTTTACTCCTGCAAAGTGCATTTCTGTCACAAAAAAAACGAAAGGTGGAATATGGTCTTAATGGTACTTTGTTGAAAAAAACAGAAGTAGAAAGGGCCTTGAGAGTTATTATTTCAAATTACTTGAAGGTAGGCGAGCAATGCAGTGAAACAGTGGGAAAAGCTAACCAGATACTGGGCTGTATAGGATATATTTTATCAGCAGGATGGGATTCTAGACAGATATAATATAAAAATATAATATATCTTATATAAAAATTTTAGCAGAATAGCTTAGCAATGCGTTGCATACCCCTCTGGCACTCAATGGGTTAACTCCTTTTATTTGTTCAAGCTGGGATTCTGGTTGCATAGTTTGCTCATATGATCATATCCCTGAACCCAAATCAGGGCAAGCTGTCACTAATATGGGCCTCTTATTTGTATACCAATGTCACTCTTTCACAAAAAAACGAAAGGTGGAATATGGTCTTAATGGTACTTTGTTGAAAAAAACAGAAGTAGAAAGGGCCTTGGGAGTTATTATTTCAAATTACTTGAAGGTAGGCGAGCAATGCAGTGAAACAGTGGGAAAAGCTAACCAGATGCTGGGCTGTATAGGATATATTTTATCAGCAGGATGAGATTATAGACAGATATAATATAAAAATATAATATATCTTATATAAAAATTTTAGCAGAATAGCTTAGCAATGCATTGCATACTCCTCTGGCACTCAATGGGTTAACTCCTTTTATTTGTTCAAGCTGGGATTCTGGTTGCATAGTTTGCTCATATGATCATATCCCTGAACCCAAATCAGGGCAAGCTGTCACTAATATGGGCCTCTTATTTGTATACCAATGTCACTCTTTTACACAAATATATTTTAGGGCCATTTTGGTAATAAGGGAAGCTGCGCAGCTGTCCAGAACAAAGGGCCCATCCCCCCACAACCAGGTCATCTGCACTACATACAAGACAGTACGCAACCCGCTGCGTCTCGCTCTCTCTGATGATCTGGGGCACACAATACAGTTTCCTTAAAGGAGAAGTAACACTCATAATAATATCCCCCACTATCTGTACGTTGGCCAGAAAATCCTAATGTCCCCTCTGGATTTTGCTGTTAGTTCAAGTGATAACATCTGCAATCAGTCATGGATATCATGTCGTAATGCACTGAGCATCCGTCTGGTCTTTAATGTGTTAAGCAGGCTCATGCCTGCTAACGGAATCAGTTCGAAAAACTGTGATGTCTGCCCCCATATAGATCTGACACCCAGATGTTATCTCTTGAACACAGGCCTGGGGGTACAAAATCCATAGTAAAATAAGTGGGCTTTTTATTTTATTTTATTTAGAAAATTATTTACCAGGAAGAATACATTGAGATTTCTCTAGTTTTGAAGTACGTCCTGGATATTACTATTATTGTTATTTTTTACTTTCCTTTAACCCCTTAAAGGGATAGTAATACTTCATTTTAACTTTATTTTATTTTGTAGGCATTAAAAAAACATGAAGAACGATATAAGTCTTATCTCTCAGACCTTTATGGTTTGAGAGATATTCACAAGCAAAGTTTCCCCTCCCGCCCCTTTTACCTAGTGTAAGTCATCTCTTCTCAGATGTGAGTCTGGTTGTATGACAGGACAGATAACAGAAGGGGACAATTTTCTTTGTATGAAAACAATGAAAGCCCTTCCCCCTTGACAAGTTTTTCAGGTTTTTCCCTTATCTTAATTGAAGATTGTCCCTCTCTGCAGTCTACCTGGGCATCTCCCTTCTGATCTGGTTGAACAGGGGGGGGATACTTTGTTTGTGAATATCTCTTAAACCATAAAGGTTTGAGAGATAAGACTTATATCGTTCTTCATGTTTTTTTAATGCCTACAAAATAAAATAAAGTTAAAACGAAGTATTACTATCCCTTTAAGTGCCAGCTGCAAGTGTGCGTGGCCAGTCCTTAAGGGGTACTTGAATGAAGCCAGATTTTTAAAACCCAGTACTGTGTGAAGATGTGTGCAAATACTCAGCATTGTGTGAAGATGCGCGTGTGTGTGTGTGACATTTTACTATTTTTCCAGGCTATTGCTAAGTGTTAGCAGTTAACATCGTATGAAGATGGGTGTGAAAACTCAGCATTTAGTCAGCTTACTGTGGGTATAAGTACTTAGCATTGTGTAAACCTAGGCTTGAGCCCACGACACTCTAGTCTATATGGTTTATAAGAACTCATGTGACTTATTACTAAACTCCCTGGATTGCAGAGATGTCTCCAAAGCAATGAAACAGCAGACATGGGGTTAAAGGGATAGCACTATGTCACAAAAATAGCAGCTCCAATTAATCTTCATAGTATTTGGGCCATGGAGAGTGTTATTTCATTACTGTCAGAGTTGTAGTACAAGAGTAATTGAATGATAAAATATCCCCTCTCGCCCCTTTTACCTAGTGTAAGCCACCTCCCCTCAGATGTGGAATCTGGCCACCTGACCGGACAGATCACAGCAAGGGACAATCTTCTTACTGTGATCATAAGGAAAACCCTGCCCCCTTGACAGGTTTTTCTGGTTTTTCCTTATGCTCACTAAAGATTGTCCCTCTCTGTGATCCATCTGGACAGTCTTGCTGCTCTGAGGTGAGCAGTGTTACATCAGTAAAAGGGGCGGGAGGGGGATACTTTATCATTCAATTACTCTTGTACTACAACTCTGACAGTATTGAAATAACACTCTCCATGGCCCAAAAACTATGAAGATTAATTGGAGCTGCTTTTATTGTGAAACATTAATGTCCCTTTAAAGGGGTCAGATACTTTATATCTATTCCAGCAATGGGTTAAAACATCCCTTATATATTTCTGGGTCTTAGTGCTGTTTGACCATTTCTCCTCTGTTCTTACAAATTATTTGACTGGCGTTATTTGACAGCACCAGGCAGTGACATTTTCACTGCCTGGTGCTGGCCATGAAACCCATCAGACCAATGATATTTGAATATTGGCACCGAGCAGCGACCTTTACTGGCATCACTACCCATCCGTGAAGAAATGAAGAACGCTGTCATTGATCTTATCTTGCATTTGGCAAGGATTCCTGAGCGTTAAACACCTCTAAAAACCCAACAGATTTTAATCAGACGGTAATGATTGCAAATGTCGATGAGGTTGATGTATCAAACAAAGCTGGAGGAATTCTGGACCGAAAGAGACAAAAATCCCCGAAATTTCCTTTGATTGAAATGCTGTTTTAACCCCTCAAATGCATTTACTCACTCCATTTAAATCAATGGATATATATATATATATATATATAAAAACTAGCAATGTGGGACGGCATTGCCCGTCATGTTATGCAGGGAATGTTTTGGTTTTTTTTTTAATAAATTTTATGATATATATAAATAGTTTGTCATACATGCTATACAGTGAGCTATGTACAGCATGGAGATGATTGCAGGAACTGGCACCTCTACTTACAGACAGACTGTCAATAAAGTACCGTTAATCGTTGTGTACCGATCCCACTGAAGTTACAGGTCTTAACTACCACTGTGGATCTCTAGACACAACATTAAGTACCTGTAAGAGTTATGTTAGCACATGCCAGCGTCTGCACAATGACGTAAACCCTGGATAACGTATTACAACCTAATGTTCAGTCTAGATGGAATATGTACCATTAGATGGATATGTCAATACCTAAATTATCTCATGAAGTAGGCAGTACATAATAGGATAGTTTGTGTGTTAGGTAACCACTGTCATACGATGTATATACCATTGTCTTATATCGTTGAGGAAATTGTTCCATTTGTCAATGTAAGTGATAACAAACATTGGACTTGGATGTTTCTATTGATGATCCAGGGTATGCGCTAATTGCACAGAGTGTGTATAGTCCCTAGAGTGAAAGGAGCTACTATAGGAGTTACAGGATCACTTGTATTCCACATGTTCTGTCAATGTCCGTGTTGGTATATAGCATAACGGCAAGACCTTATCAGAGACCCATCGGGTGCAAATAAGTTACATAGTAGTCATACTCAGATAACAGCTTCTTATTTGTTGAATGAGCCAAAAACCAAACAAAGCCAAATAGGGTAAATGATGGGTTAGCCATGGCCATTAGATCCATGGTACAGCATTTTATAGTCACGGGGACAAGGTATTAACGGGTGGGGCGTGTAAAGAGCACTGGCCATAATGCCTATTATATGCTCAACCCGCCCTTTTGTTAACCCTTAGTATGGTACAAGGGTCCTGTTTAACATGAACGTTACACTAGAGTAGTAGAACATAGTCTGCCCAACGCCAAAGACCAGATCTGTGTAGCAACCTGGTCTAATAGAAGGCAGAGTAGCAAATCTGTTCGTTCAGACCATGAGGGGCCAGTGTATTGAGATTGTGGATCCATTTAGCTTCACATTGTAGTAATCAAGCTCATTTCATAGGAGGTACGTGATCAGTACAGTTTTTATGCACAAATAGGGCTTTCTTTTGATACCACACCTATATGGATAGCCCACCATTTATTTTAGTAAAATTAAAGAAAATGGTAAAAAAAAGTTAAAAAACACCATTTTTTTTCTCTTGGGATCATTTGGGAACAATGAGGACTTTATGGAGACTGCATGAAAGGTATGACCGGTCAGTCATACATGTAAAATGGGCAGTTTTAAGTGGGCGCTGACCCCCTGTGTGAAAAACCCCATGTCCCTTTTTCCCACCCTATTTTCCCACTTTTTTATTGATGACATGTGGCGGTGTGTATAAATGTATTTCATGGCTCCACAACAATCACACTTCCAGTTTTGGTTATTAACATGTTTTTTTATTTAAATAAAATTTTTGTTAAAAAAAAAAAAAAGAAAATTCTTGTGTCTTTTTAAAAAAAACAAAAAAAAACAAAAAAAAAAAGTTGATTTTAGCAGGTAAAAAATGGACCTGCATTTAGCCAGCCTCCAGCACAGCAGTGAAGAGGTTAATACCCCCAGCTGCTGCTTTTTCTTTAGCCACTAGGTGTCTTCTCTCTGCTTCTCTGTCCCTTACTTTGATCGTAAGGGACAGACAGGCATAGGGGAGACACAGAGGCAATCATTCATTGAGAATGTAGGTACATGTGATCGCTGCCGGTACTGGAGCGCTCAGTCTCAGCCTGGAATGAATGATAGCAGCGTGCATGGAGGCACGCTGCTATCATTTAACCCATGACAGTCAAGGACCATCATGGGTCCTTAATGGCATTCTACCCATGATGGTCCTGGACTGTCATGGGTCGTTAAGTGGTTAAAGTATTCCTTGAGCCTAAGCATTCTGAAGAACTCCTCCATATCATATCATAACTACAGAGTTCTATTTTATCCATAGGTTCCGTTGGGAAGAAGGAATGTCCTTCTACAGATGAAGAGGGATTCCTCTGCTGGTTCCTGGGGAGTGATTTGTGCAGGAAAATGGAGACAAGGAATTCACCTTCAGCTGAATCTGGTTATAAGGCCAAGCTGCATGTGTTTATAACATGTCATGTATTTTGTATTCATATATATATAAACACAATGCGGGCACTGGTGTGATTTGAAAACTAGACCATAACAAACCACTATAATCGTGTGGTGCACCCAGGCTTTATTCTGAAGATGCCTGAGGAGGGGACCTGAGCGGTGTTGATTAGTGATGAGCGAGCATGCTCGGCCGAAGCTCGGTTCGGCTCGAGCATCGCTCTGCTCGGCACATGGCGGTACTCGTACGAGTACCGCATGTGCTCGTCCGCCATGTTCGGGTCTCCTCCCCGCACCTTTCGCGGCTGCTGCGCAGCCAATAAACGTGCGGGGAGGCTCTGACATAAGTGTAATGCCAGCAGCCATGTTGGCTGCTGGCATTACACTGATTGGCTGGCCAGAACCCGTGATCGGGTGCTGTATAGCACCTGACCAGCGAGTTCGGCTCAGTCTTAGCCAGGGAGAGATGAGGATAGGAAGGGAAAGTCAGTGTAGGGAGAAGAAAAGCGAGTTTGAAAAAAAAAAAGACCCAAAAGTCCTTTTTAGGACTACTGTGTGTGGGGGCAGCAGATATATTTTGTTTTGGGGGGCAGAGTTTAAAAAAAAAACGTCACATATTCCGTTCACTGTGCCTAGCCGCAGATTAGCAGCACGTTCTGTTTAGTGTGCAAAGTTTCAGATTAGCAGCACATTCTGTTTAGTGTGCAAAGTTGGAGATTAGCAGCACATTCTTTTTAGTGTGCAAAGTTGCAGATTAGCAGCACATTCTGTTTAGTGTGCAAAGTTGGAGATTAGCAGCACATTCTGTTCAGTGTGCAAAGTTGCAGATTAGCAGCACATTCTTTTTAGTGTGCAAAGTTTAAAAATTAAAAGTCACTTATTCCGTTCACTGATCCTAGCCGCAGATAAGCAGCATATTCTGTTTAGTGTGCAAAGTTCCAGATTATCAGCACATTCAGTTTAGTGTGTAAAGTGTAAAAATTAAAAGTCACTTATTCCATTCACTGATCCTAGCCGCAGATAAGCAGCACATTCTGTTTAGTGTGCAAAGTTGCAGATTAGCAGAACATTCTGTTTAGTGTGCAAAGTGTAAAAACTAAAAGTCACATATTCCGTTCACTGTGCCTAGCCGCAGATAAGCAGCATATTCTGTTTAGTGTGCAAAGTTGCAGATTATCAGCACATTCAGTTTAGTGTGTAAAGTGTAAAAATTAAAAGTCACTTATTCCGTTCACTGATCCTAGCCGCAGATAAGCAGCATATTCTGTTTAGTGTGCAAAGTTGCAGATTATCAGCACATTCAGTTTAGTGTGTAAAGTGTAAAAATTAAAAGTCACTTATTCCGTTCACTGATCCTAGCCGCAGATAAGCAGCATATTCTGTTTAGTGTGCAAAGTTGCAGATTATCAGCACATTCAGTTTAGTGTGTAAAGTGTAAAAATTAAAAGTCACTTATTCCGTTCACTGATCCTAGCCGCAGATAAGCAGCATATTCTGTTTAGTGTGCAAAGTTGCAGATTATCAGCACATTCAATTTAGTGTGTAAAGTGTAAAAATTAAAAGTCACTTATTCCGTTCACTGATCCTAGCCGCAGATAAGCAGCATATTCTGTTTAGTGTGCAAAGTTGCAGATTATCAGCACATTCAGTTTAGTGTGTAAAGTGTAAAAATTAAAAGTCACTTATTCCGTTCACTGATCCTAGCCGCAGATAAGCAGCATATTCTGTTTAGTGTGCAAAGTTGCAGATTATCAGCACATTCAGTTTAGTGTGTAAAGTGTAAAAATTAAAAGTCACTTATTCCGTTCACTGAACCTAGCCGCAGATAAGCAGCACATTCTGTTTAGTGTGCAAAGTTGCAGATTAGCAGAACATTCTGTTTAGTGTGCAAAGTGTAAAAACTAAAAGTCACATATTCCATTCACTGTGCCTAGCCGCAGATAAGCAGCATATTCTGTTTAGTGTGCAAAGTTGCAGATTATCAGCACATTCAGTTTAGTGTGCAAAGTGTAAAAACTAAAAGTCACATATTCCATTCACTGTGCCTAGCCTCAGATAAGCAGCATATTCTGTTTAGTGTGCAAAGTTGCAGATTTGCAGCACATATTCCGTGTACTATGAAGAAGGCGGGTAAAAAGGGACGGGGAAGTGGACGTGATCCTGATAGTTCAGGGCGCGGGTCAGGACGCGTAGAAACTGTGCCTGGTGCCAGAGCACAAGAAAGAAAGACATCCACCATACCATCATGTCTCAGTTTACAGGGCGTCGCAGGACATCACTCTCGAGGTCAGACCACTGCGAACAGGTGGTCGGTTGGATTTCAGCTGATACTGCTTCCAGTCGGTTAAGCACCACCCTGTCTTCCACCAAGTCCACTCTCAGTAGCCAAGAGTCTGGTCAACATAATCCTCACCCTGATCATCCTTCCTCCCACCATAGAGGGTCTGGTCAAAGAAGTGATCCCACACTGGGATATAGTGAGGAGCTCGTCTCATCACCAATCCTTAATTTGAACCTCTCTCCAAGCACGCTTGCAGAGGAACATGAAATCTTGTGCCCTGATTCACAACCTCTAGAGGGTACCCAATCACAAGAAGATGACAGAGGGGAACGGCATTTAAGGTCAAAGGAAGTGGATGATGATGATGATGATGATGATGAGACACAGTTGCCATCAAATCAACCACTTTTACTGTCTCAAGACCTTGATGAGGAGGATGATATACAGTTGTCAATGACTGAGTATGTGGTGGGATCAAGACATGAGGAGGATGATCAGAGTGAGGAAGTGGAGGAGGACTTGGTGGACGATGAGGTGACTGACCCCACCTGGGAAGGTGGAGAGCCGAGCGATGACAGCAGTCCTGAGGGTGAGCCATCTGCAGCACCGCAACAGGCTGGAAGAGGCAGTGGTGTGGCTACAGAAAGAAGGCGGACCGCACCAAACCGGCCCGCAAATGTTCCACGGAGCACCCCCTTGCGTAAATCTCCCTTGCCAAGGGGTAGGTGTTCCGCGGTATGGCGTTTTTTTAAGGAAAGTGCGGACGACAAAAGAATTGTAGTTTACAACCTGTGCCACACCAGAATGAGCCGAGGCATGAACACTAGAAACCTCACCACCACCAGCATGATCCGACACATGGCATCCAAGCACCGTAATAAGTGGGAGGAACGCCCGGATCGCCAATCTGTGTCTGCAGGCCACACCACTGCCTCCTCTTCCCCTGTTTTCGGTGCCGGCCAATCGCCTGTTGAAGGCGCAGGCCCGCATACCTCCCGCCCTGCACCTGTACCATCTGAAGCACCATCAGCGACCACATCCACTTCCCTGTCCCAGCGCAGCGTCCAAATGTCGTTACCCCAGGCATTTGAGCGCAAGCGAAAATACCCAGCCACCCACCCACAGGCCATGGCACTAACCTCACACCTTTCCAAATTACTGGCCATCGAAATGCTGCCATTTAGGCTTGTGGACACTGAGTCCTTCCGCAGCCTGATGGCAGCAGCTGTCCCTCGGTACGCAGTCCCCAGCCGCCACTACTTTTCCCGGTGTGCCGTCCCCGCCTTACACCACCATGTGTCCCGTAACATCACCCGTGCCCTGACCAACGCAGTTACTGGGAAGGTCCACTTAACGACTGACACATGGACAAGTGCTTGTGGCCAGGGACGCTACATTTCCCTGACGGCACACTGGGTGAATGTCGTGGAGGCTGGGAGCGACTCGGACCCTGGGATGGCACAGGTGCTACCCACGCCGAGGATTGCGGGCCCTACCTCCATCAGGGTTTCCGCCAGCACCTACGTTATTGGCTCCTCCTCCTCCGTTTCCACCTCCGAATTCTCTGCGCGCAGCGCCACTCACCCATCAGCCGGTAGCCGGAAGCAGTGTAGCACTGCAGTGGGGAAGCGTCAACAGGCCGTGCTGAAGCTGATCTGCCTTGGGGACAAACAGCACACGGCCTCAGAGCTGTTGCAGGGGATTAGTCACCAGACCGAGCAATGGCTCTCGCCACTCAACCTGCAACCAGGCATGGTTGTGTGTGATAATGGGCGTAACTTGGTGGCGGCTTTGGAGCTCGGCAAGCTCACACACGTACCATGCCTAGCGCATGTATTTAATTTAGTGGTTCAGCGGTTTCTAAAAACCTACCCCAATGTGCATGATCTCTTGACCAAGGTGCGCCGCGTGTGTGCACATTTCCGTAAGTCATCAACAGCTTCAGCCGGCCTGTTGAAGCTGCAGCAGCGCTTACAATTGCCAGCTCACCGGCTGCTGTGTGACGTGAGCACGCGCTGGAACTCCACCTTCCACATGTTGGCCCGGCTTTGTGAGCAGCAGAGGGCAGTAGTGGAGTACCAGCTGTTACACGGTCGTCGCCTCTCCGTTCAACTTCCTCTAATCAGAAGTGAGGAGTGGGAATGGATGTCAGACCTCTGTGAGGTTTTACGCAATTTTGAGGAATCGACACAGATGGTGAGCGGCAATAACGCTATTATCAGTGTAACCATCCCACTTCTGTGTCTACTGAAACGCTCGCTGCTCACAATTAAAACCGACGCTTTGCATGTGGAAGAGGTGGAAATGCGGGAGGAAGAGCTTACACAAGGTGATAGCCAGAGCACCCTCACTTCGTCTTCTCAGCGACAATTGGAGGAGGCGGAGGAGGAGGAGGAGGAAGACACGGTTGCCTCCGCTACAGAGGGTAGCCATGGAACTTTAGTTCCATCTCTTCAGCGTGGGTGGGCAGAAGAGGAGGAAGAGGATGAGGAGATTGAGAGTCATCCTCCTGGTGAGGACAGCGAAATCTTGCCTGTTGGTCCTCTGGCACACATGGCTGACTTTATGTTAGGCTGCCTTTCCCGTGACCCACGCGTTATACGCATTTTAGACAACACGGATTACTGGGTGTTCACCCTTCTGGACCCCTGCTACAAAGAGAATTTCTCATCTCTCATTCCTCCGGTGGAGAGGACAAGCAGAATGGTGCAATACCAGAAGGTTCTTGTTGAAAAATTGCTCCAAAATTTTCCATCTGACAACGCTGGCGGCAGAGTACGTGCTACCTTGGCCAACCGAGAAGGGGAGAAAAGGGGAGCACACAGCAGTTCCGACAAAGGCAGGGCAACACTCTCCAAGGTGTGGGACACCTTCATGACACCCCGCCAGCACCCTCACCCTGATGCGCAGCCTAGTGTCACAAGGAGGGAAAAGTTTTGGAAGATGGTGAAGGAGTACGTAGCAGACCGTGTCAGCGTCCTCAATGATCCCTCTGTGCCTTACAACTACTGGGTGTCCAAGCTGGACACGTGGTATGAACTGGCACTCTACGCCTTGGAGGTGCTGGCCTGCCCTGCCGCCAGCGTTCTGTCTGAACGGGTATTTAGTGCTGCTGGTGGCATCATAACAGATAAGCGTATCCGCCTTTCCACCGAAAATGCTGATAGGTTGACACTTATAAAAATGAACAAGGCCTGGATTTCCCCTGACTTCTCCACTCCACTGGAGGAAAGCCCCGGGTGAACATAAAGTCACTTTATATATGTTATTTACAATGATGGGAATACTCTGTTTTCCCATTCACCCCTTCCACCCAAAAAATGGGTATATGGTTGACTCTCTTCCATATACCCTGGGATATAATTTTTATATAGGGCCAGCTCACCAGCGGGCCCTGTGATATAATTTTTATATAGGGCCAGCTCACCAGCGGGCGCTGTTTGACAATTTTTGTATAGGTCAGCTCACCAGCGGGCCTTCTCATATAATGTTTTATTGGGTCAGCACTCTAGCGGGCCCTCTCATATAATGTTTTATAGCGTCAGCTCACTAGCGGGCCTTCGCATATAATGTTTAGGATGGTCAGCTCCGCAGCAGACCCTCACCCATAATGTTTTAGATGGTCGGCTCAGCGCACGTTTCCCTCTTAATCATGGCCCCAGTTCAGAAAAATCGAGGAAATTTTTGGGAGAATTTGCCTCTGCGCACGTTTCCCTCTTAATCATGGCCCCAGTTCAGAAAAATCGAGGAAATTTTTGGGAGAATTTGCCTCTGCGCACGTTTCCCTCTTAATCATGGCCCCAGTTCCGAAAAATCGAGGACATTTTTTGCAGAATTTGCCTCTGCGCACGTTTCCCTCTTAATCATGGCCCCAGTTCCGAAAAATCGATGAAATTTTTTGCAGAATTTGCAGATGATATACAAGTAAATATACAGCAAATACTGTTTGGTAACAATTTTTCGCCTAAAGTCATTTTTATCTTCCTTTTTGTGTGTTTTACGGTCAGTCTGTAAAAATGGCGTACTACGGGCGAAACATTGTTCCCAGCAGCGACGTTGGAGTCCAAGATGCATCCAGACATCCTCCCTATGCTGTCCCTGAACCATTTCTGTGGTGTTTCCATCATTTTCTGCCCTTTTCCTATGGACCAGGCACCCTCCCCTCATCAGAGCAGGGGGTGCCTGGTGTAATGCTCGAGTCCTCCCATTGACTTCAATGGGGCTCGGGTGCTCGGCCGAGCACTCGAGCCTCCGGGGTCGCTCGGTCAGAGCACCCGAACACCCGAGCATTGGGGTGCTCGATCATCACTAGTGTTGATGGCAATGCATCCTGGAACTACTTGGCCAGTAAGGGTGTCACTTATATTCTGTATAAAGAATGCAGCAGCACTCCGATACTTGAACGTGCTTAAACAACAGGCACTGAATTGGCTAAAATGTAGACTTTCTTTGAGTATTAATAAAAAGATAATATATATCAACTTATATCAACCACATAGATCGACAGGTATGAGGAGACTCACATATCTCGTCTTATGCAAAATGTGTAAAACGAGATATGTGAGGCTCCTTATACCTGTCAATCTATGTTGTTCTATACTCCATGCCCTTCCAAGTTGATATATATTCTCTTTCTATTAATACTCAAATAAAGCCTACATTTTAACCAATTCAGTGCCTGTTGTTTAAGCACATTTAAAGGGATAGCAGTGTTTCATAATAAAAGCAGCTCTAATTAATCATCATAGTATTTGGACTTTGGAGAGTGTTATATCAATTCTGTCAGAGTTGTAGTTCAAGAGTAATTCAATGACAAAGTATCCCCCTCCCGCCCCTTTTACTGATGTAACACTGCTCAGCCAGAGCAGAAGGGAGGTGCCCAGGTAGACTGCAGAGAGGGACAATCTTCAATTAAGAGAAGGGAAAAACCTGAAAAACTTGTCAAGGGGGGGCAGGGCTTTCATTGTTCTCATAGGAAGAAGATTGTCCCCTGCTGTTATCTGTCTGGTCTATGGACTGGATTCCACATCTGAGAAGAGATGTCTTACACTAGGTAAAAGAGGCAGGAGGGGAAACTTTGCTTGTGAATATCTCTCAAACCATAAAGGTCTGAGAGATAAGACTTATATCGTTCTTCATGTTTTTTTAATGCCTACAAAATAAAATAAAGATAAAACGAAGTATTACTATCCCTTTAAGATTATACTTTTATGTCAGCAGTTTTAATATTGGTGTGATAGCACTATTTCCTTCCAATGTATGTCACACGGTACCCCCTTTTACCTATGTTACAAAAACAATTGTCACGTCAACTTAAAAAAAATACATAAAATTAGTTAAATTCTCAAAAAAAAAAAAAAAAAATCTAGATTAGGTTAATTAAGTCATGCTGTGCAGTCACTTCCTCTCTGTATTACCTTCCCTTTCGCTGACCCTTACCCTTTCATTAGTAGGCGTGTTGGACAACATATTTCTGAGCAGTGTCACCGAGTGGGTAGGCAATGTAGGGATTAACCCTTTGAGTGCCAGAGAGGTATCCAATGCTTTGCATCCAAGTCATTACTTAATTAGTACAATCTATAAACTGAAATAACTTAACCCTTTCAGTGCCAGAGAGGTATCCAACACATTGCAACACAATGCGTTGGATACCTCTCTGGCACTCAAATGGTTAAAGACTAGATTTCAAAGTAAAAAAAATATATCTAAAATGATAATTGTGTGATTTTGAAAGTTCTTTCAAAATCACTAAAGTTGCTTTAGGTGGCAGGATCGCTTTAAACATCTCTCGCAACTGAAACGTGGCAAAGTAGCTTATTACCATAAAACGCAATATTTTTATGTATATGGATAGGTTGGCAGCTGTGAGGTATCACTTTGGAAGTTTATTACCTTGTGCAGGCATCAAAATGTCAAATCAGCTCCAATTAATTGGTCTACCAAAGCGTGCATCTGTCTGTCTGCGAACATTAATCCTCTTATCACTCATTCACTGAATGTCTCATATCCTATTTACTTTTCCACTAATCACCACCTGCTAGATCAGTTTTTACATGGACCAAAACAACATTGTCGTCCACCAACAGTGTGGAAAACACATTTAAACAGCTTACAAATGCAATTAATTCCTTCTAAAAGAGTTAACGTTCTATAAGAAATAATATGCCCCTTATAGACAGCGCACATTGAAATGAATCTGGGTTCACCCACTCACACTGTAAAAGTCACTATATCTGTACTTCCCCTGTAGAGTGATGACTTCTGTGTCCTATAATCCTCTTTCCTATAGAACTAATTGTGCATCAGGACCAACACTAAGGTGCATATTTATCAACATGTCACTAATAATTCACAATTTATTGGAATAAAATGTTCTTTAACACAAGCTGTGACATATTCATATTTACAGTATAATCATTACATAGTTGCCTGGTAGTTTAGGTTGAAAAAAGACTTGCGTCCATCAAGTTCAAACCTTTTCTTATTCTTGTTTACACTTGTTGAGCCAAAAACCCCTTATTTCAGCAATTTCCAATTCTCCTTTGAATGGGGGGACAAAATTCCTTCTTAACTCCAAATGACAATCAGATTTCTCCTTTGATCAACAAGCACTAACTAAATATGAATCCCAGTACTAACGTACATAGCCCTCTATGCTCTGTTCTTTCAAAAAAGTATCCAGGTCCTTTTTTAAAGGCAGCACCACCTTCTCAGGCAGTGAATTTCATACCTTTACTGTCTTTACCATAAAGAATCCCTTCCGCTGCTGTAGAGGAAATTTCCTTTCCTCAAATCTAAGCGGGTGCCCCTTGTCCTTTGTACTTTCTGTTAATGAACAGGTCTTTGGAGAGCCCTTTGTATGGGCCCTGAACATATTTATATAATGTTATCATATCCCCTCTAAGACGCCGTTTCTCTAGTGAACTACAACTCTGACAGTATTGAAATAACACTCTCCAAGGCCGAAATACTATGATGATTAAATAAAGCTGCTTTTATTACGAAACATTACTATCCCTTTAATGCCATTTGCACCACAAGGAGGACAATTTAGCAGTCTACAAGCATTAAAGCAGGGATTCATGACTTCATTACATGGATTACTGAACTTGTGAGCTTGATGTCTGATGTTCTATTATTGCTTTTATTTTTATATGAATAAAGATACTTTTATATATTAGGGGTCTGTACCTCGCAAGTTTCCCTCCTTAGAAGATATTAAGGGTCCATACCTCCCAAGTGTCCCTCTTTAGGAGATATCTGGGGTCCATACCTCCCAAGTGTCCCTCTTTAGGAGATATTAGGTGTACATACCTCCTAAGTGTCCCTCTTTAGGAGATATTAGGGGTCTGTACCTCCCAAGTGTCCCTCTTTAGGAGATATTAGGGGTACATACCTCCCAAGTGTCCCTCTTTAGGAGATATTAGGGGTACATACCTACCAAGTGTCCCTCTTTAGGAGATATTAGGGCTCCATACCTCCCAAGTGTCCCTCTTTAGGAGATATTAGGGGTCCATACCTCCCAAGTGTCCATCTATAGGAGATATTAAGGGTCCATACCTCCCAAGTATCCATCTTTAGGAGATATTAGGGGTCCATACCTCCCAAGTGTCCCTCTTTAGGAGATATTAGGGGTCCATACCTCCCAAGTGTCCATCTATAGGAGATATTAAGGGTCCATACCTCCCAAATATCCATCTTTAGGAGATATTAGGGGTCCATACCTCCCAAGTGTCCCTCTTTAGGAGATATTAGGGGTTCATTCCTCCCAAGTGTCCATCTTTAGGAGATATTAAGGGTCCATGCCTCCTAAGTGTCCCTCTTTAGGAGATATTAGGGCTCCATACCTCCCAAGTGTCCCTCTTTAGGAGATATTAGGGGTCCATACCTCCCAAGTGTCCATCTATAGGAGATATTAAGGGTCCATACCTCCCAAGTATCCATCTTTAGGAGATATTAGGGGTCCATACCTCCCAAGTGTCCCTCTTTAGGAGATATTAGGGGTCCATACCTCCCAAGTGTCCATCTATAGGAGATATTAAGGGTCCATACCTCCCAAATATCCATCTTTAGGAGATATTAGGGGTCCATACCTCCCAAGTGTCCCTCTTTAGGAGATATTAGGGGTTCATTCCTCCCAAGTGTCCATCTTTAGGAGATATTAAGGGTCCATGCCTCCTAAGTGTCCCTCTTTAGGAGATATTAGGGGTCCATACCTCACAAGTGTCCCTCTTTAGGAGATATTAGGGGTCCACACCTTCCAAGTGTCCCTCTTTAGGAGATATTAGGGGTCTGTACCTCCCAAGTGTCCATCTTTAGGAGATATTAAGGGTCCATACCTCCCAAGTGTCCATCTTTAGGAGATATTAGGGGTCCATACCTCCCAAGTATCCCTTTTTCGTCAGGACAGTCCCTCTTTGAGACCCAAATGCAGCGCAATCCGCTCTCAAACTAGTCCTTACTTGAACTGGAGTCCACATCTTACCTGTGGGCTGCATGCTTGCATTTCACGCCCGCTTCGTTCAATGAGCTGTCAGGACCTTCCACCTATGCTATTGCCCTGCAAGGACCTTGAGATCCTCACAGGGCATTACCATTGGCTGAAGGTGGAAGATCCTGATAGGCTATTGAAGGAAGTGGGTGACAAATGCAAGCATGTAGCCCACAGGTAAGATGGGGACCTCAATGGAAGCAAGGATTATTTTGAGAGCGGACTGTGCTGGGGGAGGGAGGGACGGTATCTGGCAGCTCTGAATTTTTTTTTTAGTAAGGGGGAAAACAAGGGTGCGTATTATACACAGGCACTCTTGTTTTCCTCTAAAATCTTGGGTATAATGTACACCTGCGTATTATACACAGGTGCGTATTATACCTGAGATTTTACGGTATGTGAAAGTGTGCTCTTTACCTAGATAGGACAATTATCAGACTGGATAGCCCAGATGCTTCTTAACTGCTGTCAAAATCTATGTTTCTCCAAGAATCCCAAGATAGTCAGATTAGGAAGCCGTTAATAGAAGGTCAGTCTCATTATTAGTAGATGTAGCTATGATCCCTGCCATTGATTGCTCTGCCACAGTGGACATGGAAATCTGTGCTAAGCCATCTATGGCAGCAGATATCTGGTCATCACAGCCTCTGATCCGGAACTCATTTGTCTAATCTTCCCTCTCTGGGGTACCAGTCTGAAAATCTACTGTATGTATATAAGTCAAGAGCTTCTCCACAATGAGAACTCGGATTGCTTAAAGGGATAGTAATACTTCGTTTTATCTTTATTTTATTTTGTAGGCATTAAAAAAAACACGAAGAACGATATAAGTCTTATCTCTCAAACCTTTATGGTTTGAGAGATATTCACAAGCAAAGTTTCCCCTCCCGTCCCTTTTACCTAGTGTAAGCCATATCTTCTCAGATGTGAATCCAGTCCATAGACCAGACAGATAACAGAAGGGGACAATCTTCTTCCTATGAGAACAATGAAAGCCCTGCCCCCCTTGACAAGTTTTTCGGGTTTTTCCCTTATCTTAATTTGAAGATTGTCCCTCTCTGCAGTCTACCTGGGCACCTCCCTTCTGATCTGGCTGAGCAGTGTTACATCAGTAAAAGGGGCGGGAGGGGGATACTTTGTCATTGAATTACTCTAGAATTAGAACTCTGACAGAATTGAAATAACACTCTCCAAAGTCCAAATCCTATATAATAATTCGCTAAAATGTGTGTAATGCCGCGACATGCGCAGTATACACTGCCCGCGCCGCGGCTCATACACAGCGGGACGCCTTGTCACTGTCAGTCTCTACTGCGCATGATTGCGTCGTTACAAACTTTGTAGCAAATTATTATATAGGATATATATATATATATATATATATATATATATATATATATATATATATAAATATATATAGATATTGCTTACATAGTAACGCAGTGACATACATAGTAAATTAATAGCATACATAATAACTTAGAGACATACATAGTGACATAGTAGCATACACAGTAACTTAGGAACATACATAGTAACATAATAGCATACATAGTAAGTTAGGAACATACAGAGTAACATAATAGCACACATAGTAACATAGAGACATACATAGTAACATAATAGCATACACAGTAACTTAGAGACATACATAGTAACATAGTAGCATACATAGAAATATAGAGAATACATAGTACATAGGACATAGTAGTGAAAACTTAAAAAAATCATGCATCCATCAAGAGGAGCCCATGCCTGATGATGGCTGGTTTTCATGTCATCAACTATGCTACTTAGTTACTTTGTACAATCAGAAATGCTTTTCTCTATGTTTAATATTGGTTGCACTGCTATCATTACATCTCCTGACTACAAAAAACATCAGCAACCACTGTTTGAACGCAGATCATTTTAAATAAAGATTTTCTTAGCAGAAGTAGTACTTTCGTTTTTCTTAGCCAGAAAAGCCCTTCACTATGATTTTTTGGCATTATAAAAATGTAAATCCCATTAAAAATTCGTAACAAAGTTCCCGATCGTCACATTTAGCATTTTTTTCCACTGACTTTCACAATTTTAAGTCACGGTATATTAGGTAGAAAATGCTTTACCTGCGAAATAATGGTGACTGTCTGCAGTTTCATAGGCACAGAACTTTAACTCTTTGAGTGCCAGACAGTTACGCAATGCATTGCAGAGCAATGCGTTGCATACCGCGCTAGCACTCAAAGGGTTAGCCATTTGGACTTATGTATAAAGGCAAAGTAGAGCTATATTCAAGCGAACGACTATACTGAACATAGAAAAATTAATCACATTCCCTTTGCTTTAAATGGGCATTTTTTGCCCTGGAATGCAAGAGAGGTCTGTAAGCACATTAAGCGGTGATGAAATGGTGATAAAGGGGAGATAACTTCTCCAGTGATATCACGTCTCCAGTTCCTATGTTATTCTATGGAGCCTATTCACTAAGATTTCCAATGTTGAAGAAATCTTTGTGCATTGGATCCATAGAATAACATAGGAACCGGAGAAGTGATATCACTGGAGAAGTCATCTCCTCTTTATCACCTCTTTATCACCTCTGCTTAGTGAATCTCCCTCATTGTCATTGTAGCACCTCTTTATCACCGATTAGTGAATCTCCCCCCAGGTGTTAAAAGCTCCATTTAAAGGGTTAGTAATACCAGACATAAAGTTTATTTTATATGGTAGATTTTACAAAAGTAAAGTATTTGGAGAAAGTCCTATCTCTCAAACCTTTATGGTTTGAGAGATATCCGTCTCTGAAGTTCCCCTTCTCCTGATGTCAGCTGTAAAGCTGACAGAAGGAGATCCGTGTTGGCCGACAGGAGGAGTTTCTTCAGCAGAGCCGCAATAGCGATATTTAAAGGAGCAGTAAACTTTTTTTATGAAAACACATATTTTATATATCTTTTCCTGCTGAATAAAACAAGGTCCCTCCCATCGCTGTCAGATGTTTTATTCAAAATCTATAGCAGTTTAAATAATCAGGAAGTGACTTTACTGTGTTTACTTCCTGATAGTTCTAACTGACAGGAAGTGAATTTACTGTGTTTACTTCCTGAGAGTTCTAACTGACAGGAAGTGAATTTACTGTGTGTTTACTTCCTGATAGTTCTAACTGACAGGAAGTGAATTTACTGTGTGTTTACTTCCTGATAGTTCTAACTGACAGGAAGTGAATTTACTGTGTTTACTTCCTGATAGTTCTAACTGACAGGAAGTGAATTTACTGTGATTACTTCCTGATAGTTCTAACTGACAGGAAGTGACAAGCAGTTTCCATCACATTCTATGGAGAACTGTATGTCTCTGAGTTTCCTGACTTTCTTCTCCATTAGAATCTAACAGGAAAACTAATTAGAATTTGACCACTAGAGGGCTCTGCTAAAGTAAAAAAACATGGGTTTAAACCGTAATAACTCTGGAACTATAAATCTCTCGGCAGTGGGAATACCGTTATTTTACTCAATAGAAAAATCTCTACAATATTTATTTTTTCATAAGAAAAGTTTACTGCTCCTTTAAGACGAACTACTTCATTGGAATGACTTGCAAATCAGGTACAGTTTGTAGACCATTCCAATGAACTATTTTCCAATATCGCTATTTCGGCTCTTCTGCAGAGCCACATGCTGGTGCCAGGACCGGGATACATCTTGTCTGTGCACATGCATCGTCAGTCCCGGTCTCCATAGAGTAGACTGCTTTGCACCATATGGTAACCGGTAGGGACTGACGGCGCAGACGCATAGACCGCACTAACCTGCCCGTCAGTCCCGAAACAGGACGGATTCGTTTAGACACATGTATTTTTTTTGGTAAGACATCTATTTTCAAGCTAGTCGCCGTGCATTTAATGAACGCATGGCGACTGGCTATTATCTGAAAGTTCCGCTTTAAAGGTTTGAGAGATAGGACTTTCTCCAAATACTTTATTTTTGTAAAATCTACCATACAGAATAAACTTTATTTTGGGCATTACTAACCTTTCACCCTTTGAGTGCCAAATGAGTTTTTTTTAATTTGTTCCTTTACAGTGCAATTGGTTTGCCGATAATTGCTCTACTTTGATTTTATAATGCTGTTTGAATTTTGGAGGAAACGTGTGATAAATTCATAGATCAGTGATGGAGCGAATGCTGCCATCTGTACTGAGCCAACAGTTCTAAGTAATATGCCCAGATTGTCATGAAGGCATCAACAGTAACATGGAAATTGTTTCATTGAGATGATGTGGGAACGAGGTGTCACATTCTCCCATCTGCTGATCTTCCCAGGGAGGTCAGATTTAGGAACAAACAGATCAGTCTGTGGTGCCTTTTATTGGGTAATTCCCATTAATGGCTGCTTAATTCAGGAGGCAGAAAGGAGGGTCTGGCAAAGGTGCACATCATCTCCGTCTGCCCACTGACATCTAATAATAAACTCACATTTACCTTAACACCTTAAAGGGATAGTAATACTTTGTTTTATCTTTATTTTATTTTGTAGGCATTAAAAAAACATGAAGAACAATATACATCTTATCTCTCAGACCTTTATGGTTTGAGAGATATTCACAAGCAAAGTTCCCCTCCCGCCCCTTTTACCTAGTATAAGCCATCTCTTCTCATATGTGGAATGCAGTCCATAGACCAGACAGATAACAGAAGGGGACAATCTTCTTCCTATGAGAACAATGAAAGCCCTGACCCCCTTGACAAGTTTTTCAGGTTTTTCCCTTATCTTAATTGAAGATTGTCCTTCTCTGCAATCTACCTGGGCACCTCCCTTCTGATCTGGCTGAGCAGTGTTACATCAGTAAAAGGGGCGGGAGGGGGATACTTTGTCATTGAATTACTCTTGTACTACAACTCTGACAGAATTGACATAACACTCTCCAAATTCCAAATACTATGATGATTAATTAGAGCTGCTTTTATTATGAAACATTACTATCCCTTTAAGGGCTAATGATGTGCCAGGTCTGGCTCATGAGGATCAGTGATGGTCCCAGCTTCTCATGGAATTCCGGGGTTACCGCTGGGCGATCCCACAATCCATTGCTACCAAAACAAAAGTGCCATGGTCCTTTACGGTTGCCCTCCTGCAGATAGGGTGGTCGTTAAGGGCTTAAAATGACAGTCAACTGCCTTTTTGACTTTACATATTCTGCATGCGTATAATGTCAAATTGCCTCCATCTTCCCATGATTTTCACTGTTAAATTCTTTACAAGGAGCTCACTGTATGTGTTTCCAGAGAACTCTCTGCGAGTTACCTTGAAAACAGAGTGTGCAATAGTGTAAAAAAGAGTGCAATGTAAAAAAAGACAGTGAAACAACATAGCAAAGCCTGTCTGTGCAGCATACAGACCAATTACAGCTGCAACAACAATGCAGCAATGTATAAATATCTCTGCTTTCATAGTCCTAGATAGGTCTCTGAAAACCCAGATCCAGGAAGCTCAATGTCAGGTGAAGAGTTAAGAAAATTAGGCGAAGATTAAATACAATAGTAAAAAGTATAGGCAAATTAACTACTTATTATGTACTTACAGAATATGTAAAATCTTATAGGAGGTTGACTGTGGCTTTAATCTGGGCAGAAAATCATCATGAACACATGTTTCTGCAGAGACTGGTGCTTCCTGCAGGACTGAAAGATGTAAAACTCCGCCCACTGAAGATTTCCTTGGAAACCTTCAGTGGGTGGAGTTTAGAATTTTTCAGGGCCTCCAACAAATCATCATGTCTGCCTCCGTGGTTGATATATCCAGTACTAATTAAAGATTCATTTTGGAGAACCAAACCATGCAAAATTGATTATTTGTTCCCATGCTGATTTTCCGCCCAGATTAAGAAAAGTGGGGGTCTGTTATAAGGCAGCGTCAGTCTTCCTCGAAGAACCAAGGCTTGGTGCAGTGCCGAGCCTCGGGGATATAATTCCTACAAAAAAGTGAATTATGCACAAAGTATAAAATCTCCTCAAATTCCCATTAAGTTGTTAGGAAGTTTTTAGTGTTTTACATTTACTGTAATCAGTTATTTTAGTAAACTGGTTTTAATCCTGTGAACTGGATCTCCACATCTTTCATTTTTTGGACTGAATTATCTGCATGCGGGATATTTTTTTCTGAACGCCGGTTGCAGATATTTTAGATTTATACCCTCCTTAGAATTATTTGGTTTGGTTAAGATCTGGAGCCTTTGACCCTTTCATCTTTGATGTTTATTGGCTATTTTCATTAGAGAACAACAACATTAGTTAACCCTTTGAGTGGCAGAGGGGTATGCAAAACAACAGTTTGCATACCCCTCTTGCACTCAAAGGGTTAATCAAGATACCGCCTTCATTTCGTTGGAGGATTTGGAGTTGCCTTGCCCTACATATTGTTTTTGCGGCACGCCGGGTGATTTCTCTTATTATATTGTGATCCAAGGAAAAGGTTGTGAAGAATGGAAACGTGTTGGTCTACCATTTTTTTTAATTTTTGTTTTAATTTTTGTTAAAGTTGCAGAGTATAATAAATTCAATTTTCTTTTATTTACCGACCACAGTATTGTTTGAGCGTTTGAGGAGGGGCCAGTTTATGTACCCCTGAAGTTTCTATCTGGCGGGTAAAGGACTCTTCACCGTCCAACACTGTTTATGAGTATAAACACAATCGAATATAGGGGAGCAAATATCTTATTCAAGTGCCCCCAGTGCTCTGTGTTTTGTGGACTGGTTTAAACAGGCTTTTAACCCTTTGAGTACTAGAGAAGACTACAGTGCATTGCTTCACAACTCAATGGAGCCCGCTCAATCATTCATAAGTTTTAAATCCCCATTTAAAGAAACAGTACAACTTCATAAACTATACCAACTACACTAACCATAATGCTGGATATGTGCTAATCACTAATGCTATGTGCCCTACGGGATTACGGCTCTGCACCAGTGCACTGGTTCTCTCAGGGATTGAGAAGTCAGTCCCGGTGCCAATCGCTGATCACGGACAGGAAGTGGAGATTATTAACCCCTGAACTGCCAGAGCATGTTAGCGGTACTCATGGGCCGATAGCCAGAGTTTTATTAATTTTAGTGTATGAGTGTTTGTTTAATCCTTTCAGTGCCATAGAGGTATCCAACTCATTGCAAAGACTCAAAGCGTTAAAGGGCAGCTATCGCTCATCCACCCCCTCACTCTTCTCCCCTCACCCCTCTCTTCTACTTTCTCAGCTCCCCCCTCTCTCCCACTCTGGATCTACTTTGTACCCTTCTCTCTGTAACTGCCCCCCCCCCCACACTAAGATGAACTGGAGTCATTCTGGGGCACACCAACAGCACAACACCATAGGGTAGGACAAATAAACACCCCCATTGATTTATATGAAGTGTTTAACCCCTTGATTGCTAAAGAGGACTATGGTGAGTTAAAAAACACTGTGTTGATGCCTTCTGGCACTCAAAGGGCTAAAACTCTTTTTTAAATTGATGAGAATTCATTGTTGGTTCACTTCTGTGCGCTATTATGCATAACACCCAATAAATATACTGAAAAAGGGAAAATGCACCCCCCGCCCCCCGCACACATATCGGAGGGCTAAATGGAAATAAATCATCTGCAATAGGAATGTGATTGTCTTTGCTCAGCTCTGTAGATGCTGTTAAGATATGAATACAGGCCAATGTGCAATGCTTCACTACAACACAGTAATGGAGCCAAATTATATAATATCATGTACCTCTCCGGATCCAAGTTATGTAATATCATACACCTCTCCGGAGCCAAGTTATGTAATATCATACACTTCTAAGGATCCAAGTTATGTAATATCATACGCCTCTCCGGAGCCAAGTTATATAATATCATACACCTCTCCGGATCCAAGTTATGTAATATCATGCACCTCTCCGGAGCCAAGTTATGTAATATCATATACCTCTCTGGAGCCAAGTTATGTAATATCATGCACCTCTCCGGAGCCAAGTTATGTAATATCATGCACCTCTCCGGAGCCAAGTTATATAATATCATGCACCTCTCCGGAGCCAAGTTATGTAATATCATGCACCTCTCCGGATCCAAGTTATGTAATATCATACACCTCTCCGGATCCAAGTTATGTAATATCATACACCTCTCCGGAGCCAAGTTACATAATATCATGCACCTCTCCGGAGCCAAGTTATGTAATATCATACACTAGTGATGAGCGAGCGTGCTCGGCCGATGCTCGGATCGGCTCGAGCATCGCTCTGCTCGGCACATGGCGGTACTCGTCGAGTACCGCCATGTGCTCACCCGACATGTTCGGGTGGCGGGGATCTGTGCCGGAAGAGGCACAGATCCCAAGAAGCTCCGCTGGACCACCAGGGACTGGAGGTACGGGGGCATTGCGGAGATGAAGGGGGCATTGCAGAGATGAAGGGGGACATTGTGGAAGAGGGGCATAGAGGAGATGAAGGGGGACATTGTGGAAGAGGGGCATAGCGGAGATGAAGGGGCACATTGTGGAAGAGGGGCATAGCGGAGATGAAGGGGCACATTGTGGAAGAGGGGCATAGCGGAGCTGAAGGGGGACATTGCGGAGCTGAAGGGGGCATTCGGAGATGAAGGGGGCATAGCGGAGATGAAGGGGGCATTGACCAGGCACCCTCCCCTCATCAGAGCAGGGAGTGCCTGGTGTTGCCCCATTCATTTCAATGGGGCTCGGGTGCTCGGCCGAGCACTCGAGCCTCAGGGGGTGCTCGGTCAGAGCACCCGAGCACCCGAGCATCGTGGTGCTCGCTCAACACTATCATACACCTCTCCAGAGCCAAGTTATGTAACATCATACACCTCTCCAGAGCCACGTTATGTAATATCATACACCTCTCCGGAGCCACGTTATGTAATATCATACACCTCTCCGGAGCCACGTTATGTAATATCATGCACATCTCCGGAGCCAAGTTATGTAATATCATACACCTCTCCGGAGCCACGTTATGTAATATCATGCACATCTCCGGAGCCAAGTTATGTAATATCATACACCTCTCCGGATCCAAGTTATGTAATATCATACACCTCTCTGGAGCCAAGTTATGTAATATCATACACCTCTCTGGAGCCAAGTTATGTAATATCATACACCTCTCCGGATCCAAGTTATGTAATATCATACACCTCTCCTGAGCCAAGTTATGTAATATCATGCACCTCTCCGGAGCCAAGTTATGTAATATCGTACACCTCTATGGATCCAAGTTATGTAATATCATGCACCTCTCCGGAGCCAAGTTATGTAATATCGTACACCTCTACGGATCCAAGTTATGTAATATCATGCACCTCTCCGGAGCCAAGTTATGTAATATCATACACCTCTCCGGATCCAAGTTATGTAATATCATACACCTCTCTGGAGCCAAGTTATGTAATATCATACACCTCTCTGGAGCCAAGTTATGTAATATCATACACCTTTCCGGATCCAAGTTATGTAATATCATACACCTCTCCGGAGCCAAGTTATGTAATATCATACACCTCTCCGGATCCAAGTTATATAATATCATACACCTCTATGGAGCCAAGTTATGTAATATTATACACCTCTCCGGAGCCAAGTTATGTAATATCATGCACATCTCCGGAGCCAAGTTATATAATATCATACACCTCTCCGGATCCAAGTTATGTAATATCATACACCTCTCCGGATCCAAGTTATGTAATATCATGCACATCTCCGGAGCCAAGTTATGTTATATCATACACCTCTCCGGAGCCAAGTTATGTAATATCATGCACATCTCCGGAGCCAAGTTATGTAATATCATACACCTATCCGGAGACAAGTTATGTAATATCATACACCTCTCCGGATCCAAGTTATGTAATATCATGCACATCTCCGGAGCCAAGTTATGTTATATCATACACCTCTCCGGAGCCAAGTTATGTAATATCATGCACATCTCCGGAGCCACGTTATATAATATCATACACCTCTCCGGATCCAAGTTATGTAATATCATACACCTCTCCGGATCCAAGTTATGTAATATCATGCACATCTCCGGAGCCAAGTTATGTTATATCATACACCTCTCCGGAGCCAAGTTATGTAATATCATGCACATCTCCGGAGCCACGTTATATAATATCATACACCGCTCCGGATCCAAGTTATGTAATATCATACACCTCTCCGGAGCCAAGTTATGTAATATCATACATCTCTCCGGATCCAAGTTATATAATATCATACACCTCTATGGAGCCAAGTTATGTAATATTATACACCTCTCCGGAGCCAAGTTATGTAATATCATGCACATCTCCAGAGCCAAGTTATATAATATCATACACCTCTCCGGATCCAAGTTATGTAATATCATACACCTCTCCGGATCCAAGTTATGTAATATCATGCACATCTCCGGAGCCAAGTTATGTAATATCATGCACATCTCCGGAGCCAAGTTATGTAATATCATACACCTCTCCGGAGCCACGTTATATAATATCATACACCTCTCCGGATCCAAGTTATGTAATATCATACACCTTTCCGGAGCCAAGTTATGTAATATCATACACTTCTCCGGAGCCAAGTTATGTAATATTATACACCTCTCCGGAGCCAAGTTATGTAATATCATACACCTCTCCAGAGCCAAGTTGTATAATATCATACACCTCTCCAGAGCCAAGTTATGTAATATCATGCACCTCTCCGGAGCCAAGTTATGTAATATCATACACCTCTCCGGAGTCAAGTTATGTAATATCATACACCTCTCTGGAGCCAAGTTATGTAATATCATACACCTCTCCGGAGCCAAGTTATGTAATATCATACACCTCTCTGGAGCCAAGTTATGTAATATCATACACCTCTCCGGAGCCAAGTTATGTAATATCATACACCTTTCCAGATCCAAGTTATGTAATATCATACACCTCTCCGGAGCCCAGTTATATAATATCATACACCTCTCCGGAGCCAAGTTATGTAATATCATACACCTCTCCAGAGCCAAGTTATGTAATATCATGCACCTCTACGGATCCAAGTTATGTAATATCATACACCTCTACGGATCCAAGTTATGTAATATCATACACCTCTCCAGAGCCATGTTATATAATATCGTACACCTCTCCGGAGCCAAGTTATGTAATATCATACACCTCTACGGATTCAAGTTATGTAATATCATACACCTCTCTGGAGCCAAGTTATGTAATATCATACACCTCTCCAGAGTCAAGTTATGTAATATCATACACCTCTCCAGAGCCAAGTTATGTAATATCATACACCTCTCCGGAGTCAAGTTATGTAATATCATACACCTCTCCGGAGCCAAGTTATGTAATATCATGCACCTCTCTGGAGCCAAGTTATTTAATATCATACACCTCTCCGGAGCCAAGTTAAGTAATATCATGCACCTCTCTGGATCCAAGTTATGTAATATCATACACCTCTCCGGATCCAAGTTATGTAATATCATACACCTCTACGGAGCCAAGTTATGTAATATCATACACCTCTCCTGAGTCAAGTTATGTAATATCATACACCTCTCCGGAGCCAAGTTATGTAATATCATGCACCTCTCCTGAGCCAAGTTATGTAATATCATACACCTCTCCGGAGCCAAGTTATGTAATATCGTACACCTCTATGGATCCAAGTTATGTAATATTATACACCTCTCCGGAGCCAAGTTATGTAATATCATGCACATCTCCGGAGCCAAGTTATATAATATCATACACCTCTCCGGATCCAAGTTATGTAATATCATACACCTCTCCGGATCCAAGTTATGTAATATCATGCACATCTCCGGAGCCAAGTTATGTAATATCATGCACATCTCCGGAGCCAAGTTATGTAATATCATACACCTCTCCGGAGCCACGTTATATAATATCATACACCTCTCCGGATCCAAGTTATGTAATATCATACACCTTTCCGGAGCCAAGTTATGTAATATCATACACTTCTCCGGAGCCAAGTTATGTAATATTATACACCTCTCCGGAGCCAAGTTATGTAATATCATACACCTCTCCAGAGCCAAGTTGTATAATATCATACACCTCTCCAGAGCCAAGTTATGTAATATCATGCACCTCTCCGGAGCCAAGTTATGTAATATCATACACCTCTCCGGAGTCAAGTTATGTAATATCATACACCTCTCTGGAGCCAAGTTATGTAATATCATACACCTCTCCGGAGCCAAGTTATGTAATATCATACACCTCTCTGGAGCCAAGTTATGTAATATCATACACCTCTCCGGAGCCAAGTTATGTAATATCATACACCTCTCCAGATCCAAGTTATGTAATATCATACAACTCTCCGGAGCCCAGTTATATAATATCATACACCTCTCCGGAGCCAAGTTATGTAATATCATACACCTCTCCAGAGCCAAGTTATGTAATATCATGCACCTCTACGGATCCAAGTTATGTAATATCATACACCTCTACGGATCCAAGTTATGTAATATCATACACCTCTCCAGAGCCATGTTATATAATATCGTACACCTCTCCGGAGCCAAGTTATGTAATATCATACACCTCTACGGATTCAAGTTATGTAATATCATACACCTCTCTGGAGCCAAGTTATGTAATATCATACACCTCTCCAGAGTCAAGTTATGTAATATCATACACCTCTCCAGAGCCAATTTATGTAATATCATACACCTCTCCGGAGTCACGTTATGTAATATCATACACCTCTCCGGAGCCAAGTTATGTAATATCATACACCTCTCCGGAGCCAAGTTATGTAATATCATGCACCTCTCCGGAGCCAAGTTATTTAATATCATACACCTCTCCGGAGCCAAGTTAAGTAATATCATGCACCTCTCTGGATCCAAGTTATGTAATATCATACACCTCTCCGGATCCAAGTTATGTAATATCATACACCTCTACGGAGCCAAGTTATGTAATATCATACACCTCTCCTGAGTCAAGTTATGTAATATCATACACCTCTCCGGAGCCAAGTTATGTAATATCATGCACCTCTCCTGAGCCAAGTTATGTAATATCATACACCTCTCCGGAGCCAAGTTATGTAATATCGTACACCTCTATGGATCCAAGTTATGTAATATCATGCACCTCTCCGGAGCCAAGTTATGTAATATCGTACACCTCTACGGATCCAAGTTATGTAATATCATGCATCTCTCCGGAGCCAAGTTATGTAATATCATACACCTCTCCGGATCCAAGTTATGTAATATCATACACCTCTCTGGAGCCAAGTTATGTAATATCATACACCTCTCTGGAGCCAAGTTATGTAATATCATACACCTTTCCGGATCCAAGTTATGTAATATCATACACCTCTCCGGAGCCAAGTTATGTAATATCATACACCTCTCCGGATACAAGTTATATAATATCATACACCTCTATGGAGCCAAGTTATGTAATATTATACACCTCTCCGGAGCCAAGTTATGTAATATCATGCACATCTCCGGAGCCAAGTTATATAATATCATACACCTCTCCAGATCCAAGTTATGTAATATCATACACCTCTCCGGAGCCAAGTTATGTAATATCATACACCTCTCCGGATCCAAGTTATATAATATCATACACCTCTATGGAGCCAAGTTATGTAATATTATACACCTCTCCGGAGCCAAGTTATGTAATATCATGCACATCTCCGGAGCCAAGTTATATAATATCATACACCTCTCCGGATCCAAGTTATGTAATATCATACACCTCTCCGGATCCAAGTTATGTAATATCATGCACATCTCCGGAGCCAAGTTATGTTATATCATACACCTATCCGGAGCCAAGTTATCTAATATCATGCACCTCTCCGGAGCCACATTATATAATATCATACACCGCTCCGGATCCAAGTTATGTAATATCATACACCTTTCCGGAGCCAAGTTATGTAATATCATACACTTCTCCGGAGCCAAGTTATGTAATATTATACACCTCTCCGGAGCCAAGTTATGTAATATCATACACCTCTCCAGAGCCAAGTTGTATAATATCATACACCTCTCCAGAGCCAAGTTATGTAATATCATGCACCTCTCCGGAGCCAAGTTATGTAATATCATACACCTCTCCGGAGTCAAGTTATGTAATATCATACACCTCTCTGGAGCCAAGTTATGTAATATCATACACCTCTCCGGAGCCAAGTTATGTAATATCATACACCTCTCTGGAGCCAAGTTATGTAATATCATACACCTCTCCGGAGCCAAGTTATGTAATATCATACACCTCTCCAGATCCAAGTTATGTAATATCATACAACTCTCCGGAGCCCAGTTATATAATATCATACACCTCTCCGGAGCCAAGTTATGTAATATCATACACCTCTCCAGAGCCAAGTTATGTAATATCATGCACCTCTACGGATCCAAGTTATGTAATATCATACACCTCTACGGATCCAAGTTATGTAATATCATACACCTCTCCAGAGCCATGTTATATAATATCGTACACCTCTCCGGAGCCAAGTTATGTAATATCATACACCTCTCTGGAGCCAAGTTATGTAATATCATACACCTCTCCAGAGTCAAGTTATGTAATATCATACACCTCTCCAGAGTCAAGTTATGTAATATCATACACCTCTCCAGAGCCAATTTATGTAATATCATACACCTCTCCGGAGTCACGTTATGTAATATCATACACCTCTCCGGAGCCAAGTTATGTAATATCATACACCTCTCCGGAGCCAAGTTATGTAATATCATGCACCTCTCCGGAGCCAAGTTATTTAATATCATACACCTCTCCGGAGCCAAGTTAAGTAATATCATGCACCTCTCTGGATCCAAGTTATGTAATATCATACACCTCTCCGGATCCAAGTTATGTAATATCATACACCTCTACGGAGCCAAGTTATGTAATATCATACACCTCTCCTGAGTCAAGTTATGTAATATCATACACCTCTCCGGAGCCAAGTTATGTAATATCATGCACCTCTCCTGAGCCAAGTTATGTAATATCATACACCTCTCCGGAGCCAAGTTATGTAATATCGTACACCTCTATGGATCCAAGTTATGTAATATCATGCACCTCTCCGGAGCCAAGTTATGTAATATCGTACACCTCTACGGATCCAAGTTATGTAATATCATGCATCTCTCCGGAGCCAAGTTATGTAATATCATACACCTCTCCGGATCCAAGTTATGTAATATCATACACCTCTCTGGAGCCAAGTTATGTAATATCATACACCTCTCTGGAGCCAAGTTATGTAATATCATACACCTTTCCGGATCCAAGTTATGTAATATCATACACCTCTCCGGAGCCAAGTTATGTAATATCATACACCTCTCCGGATACAAGTTATATAATATCATACACCTCTATGGAGCCAAGTTATGTAATATTATACACCTCTCCGGAGCCAAGTTATGTAATATCATGCACATCTCCGGAGCCAAGTTATATAATATCATACACCTCTCCAGATCCAAGTTATGTAATATCATACACCTCTCCGGAGCCAAGTTATGTAATATCATACACCTCTCCGGATCCAAGTTATATAATATCATACACCTCTATGGAGCCAAGTTATGTAATATTATACACCTCTCCGGAGCCAAGTTATGTAATATCATGCACATCTCCGGAGCCAAGTTATATAATATCATACACCTCTCCGGATCCAAGTTATGTAATATCATACACCTCTCCGGATCCAAGTTATGTAATATCATGCACATCTCCGGAGCCAAGTTATGTTATATCATACACCTATCCGGAGCCAAGTTATCTAATATCATGCACCTCTCCGGAGCCACATTATATAATATCATACACCGCTCCGGATCCAAGTTATGTAATATCATACACCTCTCCGGAGCCAAGTTATGTAATATCATACATCTCTCCGGATCCAAGTTATATAATATCATACACCTCTATGGAGACAAGTTATGTAATATTATACACCTCTCCGGAGCCAAGTTATGTAATATCATGCACATCTCCGGAGCCAAGTTATATAGTATCATACACCTCTCCGGATCCAAGTTATGTAATATCATACACCTCTCCGGATCCAAGTTATGTAATATCATGCACATCTCCGGAGCCAAGTTATGTAATATCATGCACATCTCCGGAGCCAAGTTATGTAATATCATACACCTCTCCGGAGCCACGTTATATAATATCATACACCGTTCCGGATCCAAGTTATGTAATATCATACACCTCTCCGGATCCAAGTTATGTAATATCATACACCTCTCCGGATCCAAGTTATATAATATCATGCACATCTCCGGAGCCAAGTTATGTTATATCATACACCTCTCCGGAGCCAAGTTAAGTAATATCATGCACCTCTCCGGATCCAAGTTATGTAATATCATACACCTCTCCGGATCCAAGTTATGTAATATCATACACCTCTCTGGAGCCAAGTTATGTAATATCATACACCTCTCCGGAGCCAAGTTATGTAATATCATGCACCTCTCCGGAGCCACGTTATGTAATATCATGCACCTCTCCGGAGCCACGTTATATAATATCATACACCGCTCCGGATCCAAGTTATGTAATATCATACACCGCTCCTGAGCCAAGTAATGTAATATCATGCACCTCTCCGGAGCCACGTTATGTAATATCATGCACCTCTCCAGAGCCAAGTTATGTAATATCATACACCTCTCCGGATCCAAGTTATGTAATATCATACACCTCTCTGGAGCCAAGTTATGTAATATCATACACCTCTCCGGAGCCAAGTTATGTAATATCATGCACCTCTCCGGAGCCACGTTATGTAATATCATGCACCTCTCCGGAGCCACGTTATATAATATCATACACCGCTCCGGATCCAAGTTATGTAATATCATACACCGCTCCTGAGCCAAGTAATGTAATATCATACACCTCTCCGGAGCCAGGTTAAGTAATATCATGCACCTCTCCGGATCCAGGTTATGTAATATCATACACCTCTCCGGATCCAAGTTATGTAATACCATACACCTCTCCTGAGTCAAGTTATGTAATATCATACACCTCTCCGGAGCCAAGTTATGTAACATCATACACCTCTCCGGATCCAAGTTATGTAATATCATACACCTCTCCGGAGCCATGTTATGTAATATCATACACCTCTCCGGAGCCAAGTTATGTAACATCATACACCTCTCCGGATCCAAGTTATGTAATATCATACACTTCTCCGGATCCAATTTATGTAATATCATACACCTCTCCGGAGCCAAGTTATGTAATATCATACACCTCTCCAGAGCCACGTTATGTAATATCATACACCTCTCCGGAGCCAAGTTATGCAATATCATACACCTCTCCAGAGCCGAGTTATGTAATATCATACACCTCTCCAGAGCCAAGTTATGTAATATCATACACCTCTCCGGAGCCAAGTTATGTAATATCATACACCTCTCCGGAGCCAAGTTATGTAATATCATACACCTCACCGGAGTCAAGTTATGTAACATCATACACCTCTCCGGAGCCAAGTTATGTAACATCATACACCTCTCCGGATCCAAGTTATGTAATATCATACACTTCTCCGGATCCAATTTATGTAATATCATACACCTCTCCGGAGCCAAGTTATGTAATATCATACACCTCTCCAGAGCCACGTTATGTAATATCATACACCTCTCCGGAGCCAAGTTATGCAATATCATACACCTCTCCAGAGCCGAGTTATGTAATATCATACACCTCTCCAGAGCCAAGTTATGTAATATCATACACCTCTCCGGAGCCAAGTTATGTAATATCATACACCTCTCCGGAGCCAAGTTATGTAATATCATACACCTCACCGGAGTCAAGTTATGTAACATCATACACCTCTCCGGAGCCAAGTTATGTAATGTCATACACCTCTCCGGAGCCAAGTTATGTAATATCATGCACCTCTCCGGAGCCAAGTTATGTAATATCATACACCTCTCTGGAGCCAAGTTATGTAATATCATACACCTCTCCTGAGTCAAGTTATGTAATATCATACACCTCTCCGGAGCCAAGTTAAGTAATATCATGCACCTCTCCGGATCCAAGTTATGTAATATCATACACCTCTCCGGATCCAAGTTATGTAATATCATACACCTCTCCTGAGTCAAGTTATGTAATATCATACACCTCTCCGGAGCCAAGTTATGTAATATCATATACCTCTCCAGAGCCGAGTTATATAATATCATACACTTCTCCAGAGCCACGTTATGTAACATCATACACCTCTCCTGATCCAAGTTATGTAATATCATGCACCTCTCCAGAGCCAAGTTATGTAATATCATACACCTCTCCAGAGTCAAGTTATGTAATATCATACACCTCTCCGGAGCCAAGTTATGTAATATCATACACCTCTCCGGAGCCAAGTTAAGTAATATCATACACCTCTCCGGAGCCACGTTATGTAATATCATACACCTCTCCGGAGCCAAGTTATGTAATATCATACACCTCTCCGGAGCCAAGTTAACCCTTTGAATGCCAGAGGGGTACACAACACATTGCAAAGCAAATGTATCGAGCACCCCGCTGGCACTCAAAGGGTTAATTGGCATAGATCATGCTGCAGGAAGTGGAATGGAATCTCTCATCCTGAGAATCTGGCTCTGCACTCTGAGACCTTGAGATCTGTCTCAAGGTCAAATCTTGAGTCTCAAGGTCAGACCCTGAGAGTTTTCAGCTAAGGAAAAATTCCATTTAATTGCTTATGAAAAACACTGATTCCTGTGTGAAAAAGATATTAAAATCCTAGGCGTATGTGGTACTTTTATATGCATAAATAGAAATATTTTCCGATGCACTAAACGTGTATAAATCATCACTGGAAAATCTATGAAATATTTGGGTTTTTCTTACATTTTTTTTTTACTTCTTTTTATATTATAAATAAACAAAATGACATCCTTAAAAACCAATATATACATTATTTACTCATACTAAATGAATTATAGGGAAAGTACAGTTAAACAATGACTTACTGAAAAGGCCAAAATTGCTCTAGTGTAAAACAAATCCCTGGTCACCGAGGGGTTAGCGTCCATGGCTCTGATAGGGTTAAATGTCTGACACCAGAGTGTGTACAATGCATTGTGGAGGGAATTGTTCTAGTCACCGATCTGACAATTGGGTCTTATTCATTAATGCGTTGGACAATTCTGTGGCACTCAGACGGTTAAAGGAAACCATGACAACCACAGCAAGTAATTTCAGTGATAATCCCTGGACCAGTTCATTGTTGCCACGGTACCAGATGGAAGAAGCTATTTTATCCTTCATTCCATAGCTACAACAAGCTTTGCTGATCCACTTGTAAGAGCTAGATATGAAAGGAAGGAGGAGGTTAGGAAAAGGTAAAGGTGATGGGGGATGGCATTAAAGGGGTAGTAATAACTCAATTAAACTTTAGCTCCGAGATGAGGAAAGGCACATATCTGAGTTAGACGGATATTATTGCTGAATCATTCACTGGACGATGCTACGGACATTGCAACCTCCAAGGTTGGCATATGATCGAAATGTACGTTGGTCCCACAGACATCCCTGCGAATCAGGCAAGCGGTAACTCATATGTGTTTACTGTAAACACCCCAAATTTGCATCATGATTGTGACGTGCTAGTGGCCAGTGTGCAGAGGTACATAGACAGCAATGTCTTCTATTTTCTTCTGATTGAATCAGAGTTAGAAAGAAAGTGTTTCCATTGCCCATGTGAACACTAAGAATAAACATTTGGCCTTTGATGGAGTCAACTGACCAAATTTCTATTAAAGGGATAGTAATACTTCGTTTTATCTTTATTTTATTTTGTAGGCATTAAAAAAACATGAAGAACGATGTAAGTCTTATCTCTCAGGCCTTTATGGTTTGAGAGATATTCACAAGCAAAGTTCCCCCTCCCGACCCTTTTACCTAGTGTAAGCCTCCTCACCTCAGATGTGGAATCCAGTCCATAGACCAGACAGATAACAGAAGGGGACAATCTTCTTCCTATGAGAACAATGAAAGCCCTGCCCCCCTTGACAAGTTTTTCAGGTTTTTCCCTTATCTTAATTGAAGATTGTCCCTCTCTGCAGTCTACCTGGGCACCTCCCTTCTGATCTGGCTGAGCAGTGTTACATCAGTAAAAGAGGCGGGAGGGGGGATACTTTGTAATTGAATTACTCTTGTACTACAACTCTGACAGAATTGAAATAACACTCTCCAAAGTCCAAATACTATGATGATTAATTAGAGCTGCTTTTATTATGAAACATTACTATCCCTTTAACCATTCAAGTGAAAGTGGGCTCTACATTGCATTGCATACCCCTCTGGTACTCAACGGGTTATTCAAAGCATCACCTGTTGGTGTATACCTACGTCTGGTGTTGAAAATCACCGCGCCGGAGATTTCATCAACACTGTCAGAAAGATAGGATTAATAAACAGAAGGAAAACGAATAGGAATAGGGAGGTGGTAAAATGCTGAATTTTAAATAAGTCGTCAAATGTATCAAGCAGAAAAAGAACCTAAGCTTTTATAAGGCTCTGTTTAACCCCTTCAGGGCTGAGAAGTTCAGCAATACATTGAGCTGCAATGTGCCGTAGGCCTTCTTAACAGTGAAAGGTATTTAACCAAGCAAAGCTGTGGATGCCCTTCTGATACTCAGAGTTAAAGGAGCAGTAAACTTTTTTTATTAAAACACATATTTTACAGAGCAATTCCTGCTGAATAAAACAAGGTCACTCCCATCTCTGTCAGATGCTTTATTCAAAATTTATAGCAGTTTAAATAATCAGGAAGTGAATTTACTGTATTTACTTCCTGATAATTGTAACTGACAGGAAGTGAATTTACTGTGTTTACTTCCTGATAGGTCTAACTGACAGGAAGTGACTTTACTGTGTTTACTTCCTGATAGTTCTAACTGACAGGAAGTGAATTTACTGTGTTTACTTCCTGATAGTTATAACTGACAGGAAGTGAATTTACTGTGTGTTTACTTCCTGATAGTTCTAACTGACAGGAAGTGCCTCAGCAGTTTCAATCACATTCTATGGAGAACTGTATATCACTGACTTTTCTGACTTTCCTCTCCATTAGAATCTAACAGGAAATCTAATTAGAATTTGACCACTAGAGGGCACTGCTAATGTAAAAAAAACATGAGTTTAAACTGTAATAAATATAAATCTCTCGACAGTGGGAGTACCATTAATTTACTCAATAGGTAAATCTCTACAATATATATTTTTTCATAAAAAAAGTTTACTGCTTTAAGGTCAGTGTTTTTGAGTACCATTTGGGAGAAATTGTGCTATATAATTTAAAGGGGAACATTCACCTCTTATTAAAATATTATGAGGAAATGTGTTGTTTTTTTTTTTTTTAACTTACTTTTATAGATATTTAATCTTCCAGCTGTGCACTTCAACATAATGCAGCATGCTGAATCTTCACTACAGCTTCTCTTTTCCTCCCACCTCCCTTCTAGCAGCCCCAAGGACCACGTTCATGCTTCCCATAGGTGTGGTGTGAATCGTATCTAATGTTACAGCAAGCTCCAGTTATCATTATACTGAGCTTGCAGCCTCAGTATAATGCTAACTGGAGATGATGTAATGATAGAAGCCATTCACAGCACACTGAAGGGAAGCGGGCAGCTGGGAGGGAAGTGGAGGAGAAGAAAAGCTGTAGTGAAGATTCAGTGTGCCGCCTTATGTTGAAGTGCACAGCTGGAAGATTAAATATCTTTAACACCTTAAGGACCAGCGGTCCCAGGGTGTGTGGTCCTTTAAGGACCAGATAGGGAAGTTCAACGTGCTGCCACACATGGCGGATCATGTGTGCCAGCACACCGAATGAGGGACTGTAAGAGATCGCTCCGGTTTTGGAGCGATCAACTTCAGCCTCCGGTATTACTTACCGCTCAGCTGCAGGAGCGTGGTGAGTAAAAGTATGTGACATACCAGGACCGTCACTGGTCCTTAAGTGCCGGACCAGCGTGACGGTCCGGGTACGTCAATGGTCCTTAAGGGGTTAAAGTATGTAAATTAAAACAAAAACCTTGTTTCCTAATACATATGGTTAAGGGGAGAGTGTTCCCCTTTAATAATAGTTACTATTATTATTATTATTAATAAAAAAATTAAAAAAAAAATATGGAAAACCTTTAACCCCTTAGTGACAGACGACTAACTGGTAAGTCCAGGAAGTCATTCGTTATAATGGAAAAAAAAAAAAACTGTCATTAAGGGGTTAACTTACAATGAATACCAAAGCTGATGTACTAATAATTCTGGTACAAACCAGCTACACTATAGGAGACAAAATTCCTCTTAGTTTAAAGGGATAGTAATACTTAAAATGTAAAAAAAAATATGTTGTAGGGTTTATCCCCCTGAGTAAAACAAGAGTACTCCCACTGCTGAAAGGTGTTTCATTCAAAAGTTATTAATTTTCAAAGTTGAATTTTTTAGGTGCAATATCACAGTGGCCTGAAATTGTACAGTGGCGCTGTTGCTACACGATCCTATGGACAGCTCTGGTCAATTGACCATAAATCTCCATAGGATGGTGTAGCAACAGCGCCACTGTACAATTTCAGGCCACTGTGATATTGCACCTAAAAAAATCAACTTTGAAAATTAATAACTTTTGAATGAAACACCTTTCAGCAGTGGGAGTACTCTTGTTTTACTCAGGGGGATAAACCCTACAACATATTTTTTTTTTACATTTTAAGTATTACTATCCCTTTAAAAGCAATTTTTAACTCCTTGCATGTCACATTCTACCCATGACGTACGTGTACATCCTTCATCCTTAAGGGGTTAAGGAAAGGTAACTTTCCGGGGCTGCTGGTCCTGAAGGTGTTAAAGGCCCTGTCTTTGTTTAGGTCATGCAATGGTGTTAATCTCTGTACAATAATGTATGTATGTATTTATCTTTATTTCTACAGCGTCATAGGTGTACACAGAACTTTACAGGAATAGTACTAGTACAATATAATTAATACAGGACAGGGTTAAGTGGTTAACCCTTTCATTGAGCACCTCTCTAAAATGATTAAAATGTGTTGCGTTTCTCTCTGGCACTCAAAGGGTTCAGAGCATCACGCTAAAGTGCAATCATTGCATTATTAGCCGGGGAGGGGAGTGCAGCAAAGGGAGTCATACACTGGGAAGGATACCTGACCCCAAAGAGCTTACAATCTAATTAGAAATCATGGTTACATACTAAGGCACACTGTAGAACTTTTCAAATGTTGCACTCATAAGAGCGTGCGACATGCAGGTGCAGGAACCACAAAGTTTAATACAGTTTACCAACAAAGTCACAAACTGCTTTAAACTTTGTTGGTGGAAGCTGGTGGGAAGCAATGGCAAGCAGGGGAGAGATGACATGGGTTACACTTGCACGGAGGTCTGAGGCACACAAAGGATTAAAGCTTAAAGTGGAACTTTCACCCTCCCTAAAGTCACCCTCCAATAATGAGGATATGGTGACTAGCTTCAAAGTAGTGCTATTATCTCACTAAAGTACCCAGTTCTGAATTAATCTTATTCTTGTGAGGCTGGAAGCCAGGCATCAGCGCAGACATCTTGTCTTAGAGACGTCTGTGCTCCTGCGCTGTCCGTTCCGGTCTCCTCTAGAAGGCATTGAACTGTGCCTTGAGGCACCGCAAGGGACTGATGGCGCGGGCAGGCGGACAGCTCTACAGCAATAAGGATTACTTCAGAAGCGGGTACTTATGAGAGATAATAGCACCATAATGAAGCTAGTCCCCATATGCCTCATTATTGGAGGCCGACTTTATAGAGGGTGAAATTTCCCCTTTAAGGTATGCAGGCAGTGGATGGAGGTGATGTTTTAGGCTGCGGCATAAGAATCTCACCCTTTTGATTCGGGCGAGATTCCGATGTGGCGCTTTTCAAGTCAGCAACCTGGTTATTGTGCCTTCATGTCGCACGCTCTTATGAGTGCGACATTTTAAAAGGATACTGTAGAAGTACAAAGATACAGTAAAGGAAGTGCAGAAGGATTCTGATATTACTAGTAATGGCCATTGGGTTTCACACTGCACCAGTGATGCATTAAACTGGACCTGATCTGATGTGAATCTACTCCACTGTTTTTGGACAATTTTTATTTGTCACTATCATGAAGTTGGTTCCTTATAGTTCCTCTCAACTCACACACACACTGACCCAATTTATCCATAGAAAAAACAACCACTTTTCAGCCGGTGTCTCGATGCTTTATCTGTCTATTGAACAGTTTTCAATTATTCATAGGATCTCTCTGACTGATGCCGGGAGGGAAAGAGAAAGTGGTTTGTGACTGTCTTCTCTTGTGCTTTCAGCTTATAAAACTCCAGGGTTGGGCACTTTCTGATAAAAGATAAAACCATCCCATGACCTGCAGCGCAGCAAATCTCATTTGTGCAGAGAAAGTCCAGGCAAGCGCGCGGCTCAGTTTCCTGGTAATGGAGCTGAACTGATTGCTGCGAGACAGTGGTTCTCAACTGAGGCATTTTCACCCTTTGCATGCCAGATGGATGTGCAAAGCATGTGGTGTTCTACCCTGTGGCACTGAAATGGTTAAAGAATGGGTGTACTGGTGTGGGGGCATGGGGCCTCCTGTCCCAGGGCATATCACCATGAGTTCCCAGAAGTCCTAGTTTTACAGAAAGGAACCAGTTTAATCCTGTGGCCTAATGATCGGTGAGGAGCATACCTGGGGACTCTACAGACCTGCCCACAGACTCTGGTTTTAAGTGTTAACTACCGGGGCGGAAGCTGATTATCCGGGATAGAGAGTTTCTTATGAAACTGTGCCCACTTCTCCTCCTTTCCACCCTGTTTCTTCCACTTCCCACTCACTTCTCCTCCTTCCCACCCTGTTCAACCCACTTCCCACCCACTTCTCCTCCTTCCCACCCTGTTCCTCCCACTTCCTACCGACTTCTCCTCCTTCCCACCCTGTTCCACCCATTTCCCTCCCACTTCTCCTCCTTCCCACCCTGTTCCTCCTACTTCCCTCCCACTTCTCCTCCTTCTCACCCTGTTCCTCCCTCTTTCTGCTCACTTCTCCTCCTTCTCACCCTGTTCCTCCTACTTCCCTCCCACTTCTCACCCTGTCCCACCCACTTCTCATGAACGCATCCTCCTTCCCATCCTGTTTCTGCCACTCCCCTCCTACTTTTCCTACTTCCCACTATGTTCCATCCACTTTCCACCCACCTCTCTCTTTCCACCCTGTTCCAACCACTTCTCACCCACTTCTACTCCTCCCCACCCTGTTTCATCAACTTCCCACTCACTTCTCCTTCCCACCCTTTTCTTTCCACTTCCAACTCACTTCCTTCCTTCCCACCCTGTTCCTCCCACCTCCTGCCCACTTCTCCTCCTTCCCACCCTGTTCCTCCCACCTCCGGCCCACTTCCCCTCCTTCTCACTCTGTTCCTCCCACTTCCACATTCTCCTCCTTCCCACTTCTCTCCTTCTTCCCACCAAGGTTATGAGTTGAAAGTTGTCAATAACTTAAGCCTTGTCATAGTCCATGAGCACTTTCCTGTATCTCATTGGGAGGATGGTCCCATGTATGGTGTGGAGTGATACTGTTTTGGGTGCACAACACATCTGTATGGCTGCTTTTCTTACAAATAGGAAGGAAATACAAGCAAAGACACAACTAAACCAAAGAGGATTCAAAATGTTAATCTAACTGGGGGTCTCTATTTCCAATTTAGCCAGAGATCTCCAGTGCTTTTGAGTGGTGGAACCATTTTGTCTTAAATAATTTTTCCATTTGACCCCATCAATCAAACCCTTTAGAGGAGAGCTCACATTTCCTAAATAATAGACCCCTGCTTACCTTACTTTGGCCAGAAAATCCTAATGTCCCCATTAAATTTTGCCCTTGTGCCTTTGAGCCAGCAATAACATCTTCAAACAGATCTGAATGTGATGTCTATGGAGGCGGACATGACAGATCCTGACATTTTTTTTTTCAAACTGAAACAGACAGAATGTATTAAACTGCTTAACCCTTTAAGGACAAGAGGGATGTACAATGCACAGCAAAAGATGCCATCACTTGAACCAAGGCACGGGGCAACATTCATAGGGTCATTAGGATTTAATAGCCACAGTAAGGTAAGTGAGGATTTACTATTAAGAGCTGTTAGTTGCCCTTTAACACCTCAGATGTCAGCAGTCTTCAATGCTTGACAAAGCCATGAACAGGAGACACGTATTGCTTCTAAGGGGTTAACATCACATCAGTATACAAACTACTGGACTGCTAGATGGTACCAGTAACTTAAAGGGATAGTAATACTTCGTTTTATCTTTATTTTATTTTGTAGGCATTAAAAAAACATGAAGAACGATATAAGTCTTATCTCTCAGACCTTTATGGTTTGAGAGATATTCACAAGCAAAGTTTCCCCTCCCGCCCCTTTTACCTAGTGTAAGCCATCTCTTCTCAGATGTGGAATCCAGTCCATAGACCAGACAGATAACAGCAGGGGACAATCTTCTTCCTATGAGAACAATGAAAGCCCTGCCCCCCTTGACAAGTTTTTCAGCTTTTTCTCTTATCTTAATTGAAGATTGTCCCTCTCTGCAGTCTACCTGAGCACCCCCCTTCTGATCTGGCTGAGCAGTGTTACATCAGTAAAAGGGGCGGGAGGGGATACTTTGCTTGTGAATATCTCTCAAACCATAAAGGTTTGAGAGATAAGACTTATATCGTTCTTCATGTTTTTCTAAGGCCTACAAAATAAAATAAAGATAAAACGAAGTATTACTATCCCTTTAAAGGAAAACGTACCTGCCTGAGTAATAACCCACACTTATCGTAATCTACATGGAAAATCAGCACGGATGCTAACAATTATGTTTGGACTGGTTCTCCAAAAATAATCTTTAATTAATTGTTGATATCATGTCCATGGAGGCAGACATAATCATTTCTTTAGGATACAAGGATTTCAGACTCCACCCACTAAAGTCTTCTTGGGAAGTGGGTGGAGTCTGGCATCTTTGAGTCCTCCTAAAAGGAAAAATCATGTCTGCCTCCATGGATATGAAAATCAGTACTAATTAACCCCTTAAGGACGAACGGATGGCAGTTAAGTACCACAGGGTTTTTTTGCTGATTGAATCAGGGCTCCCCGACTGGCGTGCAGCCGCGCGCGGCGCCTTGAATTCCATGACGTACCGTGACCATCACTGGTCATTAAGTGCAGGACAGCTTTGACAGTCCTGGCACTCCATTGGTCCTTAAGGGGTTAAAAATTAAGTGTGATGAACCAATGGAGGCAGCACTATTTCATATGGCCATCAACATTTCCGGTCCTGACTAAGATGAATCGGGGTTTATTATAAGACATGCTAGTGTTTCTTTAAGACTGACGTTGTGTGTCAGTGTGTCTGACATTATTATTTTTAGACAAAGGGCTAGGTTATTGTGCTTCTTACAAGAGCAATTTAACTGAAAACAAAATTCCACCGACATGTCCATTGGCAGTCACAGAACCCTCTCCAAGAGCTTTCAGTATGAGCTAACACAGAGCTTTCCAAATTTTCATGTTGGTGACACACTTTTTAGACATGCATCATTTCGTGACACAGTAATTCAGTTTTGTTAGCAAACCAGAGGTTAAACTAATGATCCCTTATAAGAGATACGGACACACATACATAAATTGTAATAACAAGATGTATGGGAACACAACATATCTCATGAAAACCTTTCATTCATACTGCGGAGGCATTAAGCATGTCGTATAGTTTTTAAAAGGGCAACATGAGAATGCTGCGCTACATATAAGCATAAGATTCTCATGTCGCATAATTAAATAGATAGCGCATAACTGATTTTAGAAGTACTGTCCGTCTTTCCTGTCTCATTGGCGCCACAAGCAGAATCAGAAGCCATGTGACAGGCAGCCTCGGCGCACAGGGACACTCCAGCCTGGCAGCCCAAAGAGAGGGTAGAGGTATAGAGGAGGTGGCATTTCAAAAGATTTTAACAGCTGAAGCGCCAAAATATTTGATACAGCTGGAGTATCTCCCTGTGCTGCATACATATTATGTATGCTGCACACAGAGGCACTCCAACTGTTACAAATCTTTTGCGGCGCTCCAGCTGTATGCAGCACACGGAGGCACTCCAACTGTTACAAATCTTTTGTGGCACTCCAGCTGTATGCAGCACACGGAGGCACTCCAACTGTTACAAATCTTTTGTGATGCTCCAGCTGTATGCAGCACACAATGGCACTCCAACTGTTACAGATCTTTTGTGGAGCTCCAGCTGTATGCAGCACACGGAGGCAATCTCACACTGTGTAAATGCGACCATTAGGTAGTAGCGTTTTATCTCAGCTCCCAGTGTAGCTTGTGATTGGGTTGAATGACAATCTTGAGCTGTATAAATGGCACCTTTGCCTGTGACACACCTACACACTGCAGCCGACACACGAACATGTCGCAACACACAGTTAGGAAAGCACTGAGCTAACCCTGAGATCTTTGCAATATCAAACCTGAACCCTTTGAATGCCAGAGAGGTACACAATACATTGTATTGCTCACCCCTCTGGCCCTCAAAGGTTTACCTTTCCTGGGACCATAAATTGTAGGTGATATGTCCCTACTTGTGTAAATCCAGAGGTCCTGCAATCGGTCTTCAAGGAACTGTGAACATCGTACAACTTCTAAATATCTAAATACACAAGACCAGCAGAACGTCTCCTGCGGTTCTGACACCAGTTTAGAGCCTCAAGAAGCAGTTACATGGTAAAAGATCATGTTGTAGGTCACTCTGGACTCTAACCTGGGAAATGCATCCTTTCACCCTGAGATTTGGGTCAAAAGCCCGAGTCTCAGGGTCAATTCATGAAAGTTCCAAGGTATGAGAATTACCGGTACACTGTCCATCCATTTTGTGGATCTCTAAGATCCCTGGGATCCCGTGGGACACAGTTTAGCAACCACTTAAAGCATCAATTGCTTACACACACACACACACACACATACACACACACACACATACCATAGAAGAACAATACTCCAGCTCATCTTACTACATTACTTAGTGAACATTCTGCTTAGTGGAAGTCACAGTTTTCATGGAAACATTTTCCAATGGTCACAGCAAATGTGTAAATAACATTAAATGAGCTAGTTCATCAAAGATTTAATTACAGGGAAAACCGGTACCGTATACACACAGAAACACCCACGGCTTGTTCATTTCAACAATTGCATGTAAACAAATAAATAATGGAAAATGAAATGGGAATTATACTGCAGGAATGATTGGATATTAATTTGTTTAACCCCTTAAAGACCAGAGGACTGTGCAACCCATTTCTGTCCAAGGTAGAAGTCCTTAATTCAGTAATCAGGCATATCAGTATAATGAATTACTGAGTGTAACAGGAGTTACCTAGGTAGGAGTCCATCGTACAGCAGTCAGGTGTATCTATATAATTACTATGTGTAACAGAAGGACTTACCTAGGTAGGAGTCCATCGTACAGCAGTCAGGTGTATCTATATAATTACTGTGTGTAACAGAAGTGCTTACCTAGGTAGGAGTCCATCACACAGCAGTCAGGCGTATCTATATAATTACTGTGGTAACAGAAGCACTTACCTAGGTAGGAGTCCATCACACAGCAGTCAGATATATCTGTATAATTACTGTGTGTAACAGAAGCACTTACCTAGGTAGGAGTCTATCACACAGCAGTCAGGCATATCTATATAATTACTGTGTGTAACAGAAGGATTTACCTAGGTAGGAGTCCATCATACAGCAGTCAGGTGTATCTATATAATTACTGTGTGCAACAGATGCACTTACCTAGGTAGGAGTCCTTCATACAGCAGTCAGGTCCAAGAGTCATTGTGACGATCACAACAATCCCAGGAGCTCCAGGCTAATCGTAAACGCCTACCCGCACTCTCCTACCAAGTCGGCTGGTTGTCCTCCAGAAATCTCCACCTCCAAGTGCTTTCTCAGAAACTAGATCCCCGTTTTGTGGGGCCTTTCCATATCCTCCGTCATGTGAACCCTGTGGCCTATGCCCTAGATCTTCCTCCCAATATGGAAACACAATGTGTTCCATGTCTCGCTGCTGAAACCTTTGGTATGGAATCGTTTCACTACGATCACTCCTCGACCTCATTCAGTGCCTGTTGATGGCCATGAGGAGAACGAGGTTTGATCCATAGTTGACTCTCGTAGGTTCCGAGGGAGCCTTCAATATTGGGTCCAATGGAAGGGTTATGGTACAGAAGAGCCCTCATGGGTTTCAGCCGCAGACGTGCATGCCCCCGTGCTCCTGACTCTGGCTTGGCTGAGTACCTGTCCTGGTTCCTGACCCTGGCCTGTCATTTGGTTTATGCTCCTGGATCACGATTCTGTTTTATTTATTTTTTGTTACTTTAATAAAGGTTCTTTGCATTTTATCTTTTTGTGTCCTGTCTGGCTCCTGGACCATAGCAAGCAGTCAGGTGTATCTATATAATTACTGTTTGTGACAGAAGCACTTAACTAGGTAGGAGTCCATCATACAGCAGTCAGGTGTATCTATATGATTACTGTGTATAACAGAAGCACTTGTTGTTGTTGTTGTTAGCAGTGGAGTAGAGGTTATAATTAGTATGGAGAGCTGGAGTGATCATACTGCTTAGGTAGTGTGGAATAGTCAGTGAGTTGTTAGTAGTGGAGGTTATAGTTAGTATGGAGATCTGGAGTGATGATATTGCTCAGGTAGTGTGGAATAGTCAGTGAGTTGTTAGTAGTGGAGGTTATAGTTAGTATGGAGAGATGGAGTGATCATACTGCTCAGGTAGTGTGGAATAGTCAGTGAGTTGTTAGTAGTGGAGGTTATAGTTAGTATGGAGATCTGGAGTGATCATACTGCTCAGGTAGTGTGGAATAGTCAGTGAGGTATCAGCAGTGGAGGTTATAATTAGTATGGAGATCTGGAGTGATCATACTACTCAGGTAGTGTGGAATAGTCAGTGAGTTGTTAGTAGTGGAGGTTATAGTTAGTATGGAGATCTGGAGTGATCATACTGCTCAGGTAGTGTGGAATAGTCAGTGAGTTGTTAGTAGTGGAGGTTATAGTTAGTATGGAGATCTGGAGTGATCATACTGCTCAGGTAGTATGGAATAGTCAGTGAGTTGTTAGCAGTGTAGTGGAGGTTATAGTTAGTATGGAGATCTGGAGTGATCATACTGTTCAGGTAGTGTGGAATAGTCAGCAAGTTGTTAGCAGTGGAGTGGAGGTTATAGTTAGTATGGAGATCTGGAGTGATCATACTGCTCAGGTAGTGTGGAATAGTCAGTGAGGTATCAGCAGTGGAGGTTATAATTACTATGGAGATCTGGAGTGATCATACTGCTCAGGTAGTGTGGAATAGTCAGTGAGTTGTTAGTAGTGGAGGTTATAGTTAGTATGGAGATCTGGAGTGATCATACTGCTCAGGTAGTGTGGAATAGTCAATGAGTTGTTAGCAGTGGAGGTTATAATTAGTATGGAGATCTGGAGTGATCATACTGCTCAGGTAGTGTGGGATAGTCAGGGAGTTGTTAGTAGTGTAGCAGAGGTTATAGTTAGTATGGAGATCTGGAGTGATCATTCTGCTCAGGTAGTGTGGAATAGTCAGTGACTTGATAGCAGTGGACTGGAGGTTATAGTTAGTATGCAGATCTGGAGTGATCATACTGGTCAGGTAGTGTGGAATAGTCAGTGAGTTGTTAGCAGTGGAGGTTTTAGTTAGTAAGGAGAGTTGGAGTGATCATACTGCTCAGGTAGTGTGGAATAGTCAGTGAGTTGTTAGTAGTGGAGGTTATAGTTAGTATGGAGATCTGGAGTGATCATACTGCTCAGGTAGTGTGGAATAGTCAGTGAGTTGTTAGTAGTGGAGTGGAGGTTATAGTTAGTATGGAGATTTGGAGTGATCATACTGCTCAGGTAGTGTGGAATAGTCAGTGAGTTGTTAGTAGCGGAGGTTATAGTTAGTATGGAGATCTGGAGTGATCATACTGCTCAGGTAGTGTGATAGTCAGTAAGTTGTTAGTAGTGGAGGTTATAGTTAGTATGGAGATCTGGAGTGATCATACTGCTCAGGTAGTGTGGAATAGTCAGTGAGTTGTTAGTAGTGGAGTGGAGGTTATAGTTAGTATGGAGAGCTGGAGCGATCATACTGCTCAGATAGTGTGGAATAGTCAGTGAGTTGTTAGCAGTGGAGTGGAGGTTATATTTAGTATGGAGAGCTGGAGCGATCATACTGCTCAGATAGTGTGGAATAGTCAGTGAGTTGTTAGTAGTGGAGGTTATAGTTAGTATGGAGATCTGGAGTGATCATACTGCCAGGTAGTGTGGAATAGTCAGTGAGTTGTTAGCAGTGGAGGTTATAGTTAGTATGGAGATCTGGAGTGATCATACTGCTCAGGTAGTGTGGAATAGTCAGTGAGTTGTTAGTAGTGGAGTGGAGGTTATAGTTAGTATGGAGATCTGGAGTGATCATACTGCTCAGGTAGTGTGGAATAGTCAGTGAGTTGTTAGTAGCGGAGGTTATAGTTAGTATGGAGATCTGGAGTGATCATACTGCTCAGGTAGTGTGGAATAGTGTGTGAGTTGTTAGCAGTGTAGTGGTGGTTATAGTTAGTATGGAGATCTGGAGTGATCATACTGCTCAGATAGTGTGGAATAGTCAGTGAGTTGTTAGTAGTGGAGGTTATAGTTAGTATGGAGATCTGGAGTGATCATACTGCTCAGGTAGTGTGGAATAGTCAGTGAGTTGTTAGCAGTGGAGGTTATAGTTAGTATGGAGATCTGGAGTGATCATACTGCTCAGGTAGTGTGGAATAGTCAGTGAGTTGTTAGTAGTGGAGTGGAGGTTATAGTTAGTATGGAGATCTGGAGTGATCATACTGCTCAGGTAGTGTGGAATAGTCAGTGAGTTGTTAGTAGCGGAGGTTATAGTTAGTATGGAGATCTGGAGTGATCATACTGCTCAGGTAGTGTGGAATAGTCAGTAAGTTGTTAGTAGTGGAGGTTATAGTTAGTATGGAGATCTGGAGTGATCATACTGCTCAGGTAGTGTGGAATAGTCAGTGAGTTGTTAGTAGTGGAGTGGAGGTTATAGTTAGTATGGAGAGCTGGAGCGATCATACTGCTCAGATAGTGTGGAATAGTCAGTGAGTTGTTAGCAGTGGAGTGGAGGTTATAGTTAGTATGGAGAGCTGGAGCGATCATACTGCTCAGATAGTGTGGAATAGTCAGTGAGTTGTTAGTAGTGGAGGTTATAGTTAGTATGGAGATCTGGAGTGATCATACTGCTCAGGTAGTGTGGAATAGTCAGTGAGTTGTTAGCAGTGGAGGTTATAGTTAGTATGGAGATCTGGAGTGATCATACTGCTCAGGTAGTGTGGAATAGTCAGTGAGTTGTTAGCAGTGGAGGTTATTGTTAGTATGTAGATCTGGAGTGATCATACTGCTCAGGTAGTGTGGCATAGTCAGTGAGTTGTTAGTAGTGGAAGTTATAGTTAGTATGGAGATCTGAAGTGATCATACGCTCAGGTAGTGTGGAATAGTCAGTGAGTTGTTAGTAGTGAAGGTTATAGTTAGTATGGAGATCTGGAGTGATCATTCTGCTCAGGTAGTGTGGAATAGTCAGTGAGTTGTTAGCAGTGGAGGTTTTATTTAGTAAGGAGAGTTGGAGTGATCATACTGCTCAGGTAGTGTGGAATAGTCAGTGAGTTGTTAGTAGTGGAGGTTATAGTTAGTATGGAGAGCTGGAGTGATCATACTGCTAAGGTAATGTGGAATAGTCAGTGAGTTGTGAGCAGTGGAGGTTATAGTTAGTATGGAGATCTGGAGTGATCATTCTGCTCAGGTAGTGTGGAATAGTCAGTGAGTTGTTAGCAGTGGAGGTTTTATTTAGTAAGGAGAGTTGGAGTGATCATACTGCTCAGGTAATGTGGAATAGTCAGTGAGTTGTTAGTAGTGGAGGTTATAGTTAGTATGGAGATCTGGAGTGGTCATACTGCTCAGGCAGTGTGGAATAGTCAGTGAGTTGTTAGCAGTGGAGGTTATAGTTAGTATGTAGATCTGGAGTGGTCATACTGCTCAGGTAGTGTGGAATAGTCAGTGAGTTGTTAGCAGTGGAGGTTATAGTTAGTATGTAGATCTGGAGTGGTCATACTGCTCAGGTAATGTGGAATAGTCAGTGAGTTGTTAGCAGTGGAGGTTATAGTTAGTATGTAGATCTGGAGTGATAATACTGCTCAGGTAGTGTGGAATAATCAGTGAGTTGTTAGCAGTGGAGTGGTGGTTATAGTTAGTATGGTGAGCTGGAGCGATCATACTGCTCAGAAAGTCTGGTAGCTTTCCAGAGAAATGATTATAAACTAGGCAAGAAAGGTGCAGGGTATGTTTAGATTTGAATGTTAGCCAGTTTCTGTTCTTCAAACATATCACAATAATGGGTTACATTGGACAATGTACCATAATTAATTATATAGAGAGCTGAGTTTGCCAAGATGGATTTGTGGCACGGAAGCAAATGCTACATCCCTATAGGCTATGACTGGCATTAACATCTGTTGAGCAATACGTTTCCTCACCAGGGGACGTAACATTTTTTTCTAAACAGAAAGCTATTTTAGCATAAAGTTTGGATAGTAATTAATTATTGTGAATACCAGAAGTGAAGTTGGGGTCAAGATACAGCAAGATATTGTAGGAGTCAATCAGGGCTGTTACAGTTTGACTCTGTTACAATGGTTTAATGGTCATTGCAGAATTCATGTAATTGGTGTTTTGTACCAGATATCATTGTGACAGCATTGTCAGTGTTTCAGTACAGTTTGTTTTTAGCTATCCATATTTCAGCTTCAGAGGAATCATCCTGCGACATTGCCTCCAGTTGTGATATGTCTGAATGTCTAGGTTATGGTGTCATCCGTATACATGAGCACAAAAGATTTGCAGGAACCAGTGCTGACCCAATGACCACCGCAGCCCTACAGAAACATATATATATTTACGTAAATATTTTTACATATATACTAGTGTAAAAGCCCGTGTACATGGGTCAAGGTCTGGGTGATGTTAAGAGCCCGGTCCTGCTAGGCATCCTACTGCTGACGCAGTCATGCACTGTAGAGACTGCCCGAATGCACAGAATGCTCCCAGCACAGAATTCCCAGCATTTCGCACAGAATGCTCCCAGCACAGAACTCCCAGCCTTCCACACAGAATGATCCCAGCACAGAACTCCTAGCATTCCGCACAGAATACTCCCAGCACAGAACTCCCAGCATTCTGTACAGAATGCTCCAGGCACAGAACTCCCTGCATTCTACACAGAATGCCCCCAGCACATAACTCCCGGCATTCCACACAGAATGCTCCCAGCACAAAACTCCCAGCATTCTGCACAGAATGTTCCCAGCAAAGAACTCCCAGCATTCTGCACAGAATGTTCCCAGCACAGAACTCCCAGCATTCTGCACAGAATGTTCCCAGCACAGAATGCTCCCAGCGCAGAATTCCCAGGATTCCGCACAGAATGTTCCCAGCGCAGAACTACCAGCATTCCGCACAGAATGGTCCCAGCACAGAACTCCCAGCATTCCGCACAGAATGGTCCCAGCACAGAACTCGCAGCATTCAGCACAGAATGCTCCCAGCACAGAACTCCCAGCATTTCTCAAAGAATGTCCCCAGCACAGAACTCCCAGCATTCTGCACAGAACGCTCCCAGCACAGAACTCCCAGCATTCTGCACAGAATGGTCCCAGCACAGAACTCACAGCATTCCGCACAGAATGCCCCCAGCATAGAACTCCCAGCATTCTGCACAGAATGCTCCCAGCACAGAACTCCCAGCATTCCACACAGAATGCCCCCAGCACATAAATCCCGGCATTCCACACAGAATGCTCCCAGCACAAAACTCCCAGCATTCTGCACAGAATGTTCCCAGCAAAGAACTCCCAGCATTCTGCACAGAATGTTCCCAGCAAAGAACTCCCAGCATTCTGCACAGAATGTTCCCAGCACAGAATGCTCCCAGCGCAGAATTCCCAGGATTCCGCACAGAATGTTCCCAGCGCAGAACTACCAGCATTCCGCACAGAATGGTCCCAGCACAGAACTCCCAGCATTCCGCACAGAATGGTCCCAGCACAGAACTCGCAGCATTCAGCACAGAATGCTCCCAGCACAGAACTCCCAGCATTTCTCAAAGAATGTCCCCAGCACAGAACTCCCAGCATTCTGCACAGAACGCTCCCAGCACAGAACTCCCAGCATTCTGCACAGAATGGTCCCAGCACAGAACTCACAGCATTCCGCACAGAATGCCCCCAGCATAGAACTCCCAGCATTCTGCACAGAATGCTCCCAGCACAGAACTCCCAGCATTCCACACAGAATGCCCCCAGCACATAAATCCCGGCATTCCACACAGAATGCTCCCAGCACAAAACTCCCAGCATTCTGCACAGAATGTTCCCAGCAAAGAACTCCCAGCATTCTGCACAGAATGTTCCCAGCACAGAACTCCCAGCATTCTGCACAGAATGTTCCCAGCACAGAATGCTCCCAGCGCAGAATTCCCAGGATTCCGCACAGAATGTTCCCAGCGCAGAACTACCAGCATTCCGCACAGAATGGTCCCAGCACAGAACTCCCAGCATTCCGCACAGAATGGTCCCAGCACAGAACTCGCAGCATTCAGCACAGAATGCTCCCAGCACAGAACTCCCAGCATTTCTCAAAGAATGTCCCCAGCACAGAACTCCCAGCATTCTGCACAGAACGCTTCCAGCACAGAACTCCCAGCATTCTGCACAGAATGGTCCCAGCACAGAACTCACAGCATTCCGCACAGAATGCCCCCAGCATAGAACTCCCAGCATTCTGCACAGAATGCTCCCAGCACAGAACTCCAGCATTCCGCACAGAATGGTCCCAGCACAGAACTCACAGAATTCTGAGCATTGGAGCAGTCTCCATTGCGCATGACGGCTTCTGACAAACATCCTAGCGAATTATTATATAGGATATAGATATATATAAACACACAGTATCTAATCAGATTGATATAGTATAACTAAAGTAAGATCAGAAGGATCTTACCACCTCACATAGACACATATATAATGGGATAACAACAGAAATAATCTGATACAAAGATATTGCAAAAGTATCAAACTTTTATATAAATATATATATATGTTTCTGTAGAACTCCTCTGGTAGTCATTGGGTCAGCACTGAATCCCGATTCCTTTGAATCTTTATATTGATGCAGGTTGGACTCTGTGGAGAGAGACGGCTACAGAACCGACCATATGGCGTTTGGACTTTGAAGATAAGATTTGCCTTTAAAGGGATAGTAATACTTAAAATGTAAAAAATATGTGTTGAGGCATTTATCCCCCCGAGTAAAACAAGGGTATTCCCAGTGCTGAGAGATATTTTATTAAAAAATTATAACAGCTCAAACTTGAATTTTTTAGGTGCAATATCACAATGGCCTGAAAATTTACAGTGGCGCTGTTGCTACACCATCTTATGGACAGCTCTGGTCCGTAGACCATAAATCTGCATAGGATGGTGTAGCAACAGCGCCACTGTAAATATTCAGGCCACTGTGAGATTGCACCTAAAAAAATCAAGTTTGAGCTGTTATCGTTTTTTAATAAAATATGTCTCAGCAATGGGAGTACCCTTGTTTTATTCGGGGACATAAACCCTACAACATATATGTTTTTAAATTTTGAGTATTACTATCCCTTTAACAAGTGCCAGCACCCTTTGTAATTATTGTGATGTGCACAGAAGATGATTTGCAAACCGTGGGCAGATCATTTATAAATATGAAAAGTAGAAGAGGGCCAAGAATGGAGCCTTGGAGAACTAATATGATGTCTACTAGGATCAGAACCAATTCAAAGAATGAGTACAGAATCCTGAACTTCTGAGCTTATTTTCCTGAATATTATAGTTTACTGTATCATAGGCCTTTACAAAATCAAGCACAGTATCTCCAGTAAGGTCACCATTTACACGCCATTCTGGATATCATACGTACTTCTAGGAGGCCTGTGACTGCTAAGTGATTTGGAAGCGGAGACAAAAAGTTGCACAATCTGTAATACTAGTTGTAATATAGTATGAATTGCATGTGAACACCTTTTTCCAGTAATTTAGATATTTTGGAGAGTAAGGCTATTGGTCAATTATTTTATACCATATTTTTATCTCCACTTTGTGTGGACAGGTACAGCTAGCCACTGTCCAGTACAGAAAGAGATAGATAGATAGATAGATAGATAGATAGATAGATAGATATGAGATAGATAGATAGACAGATAGATATGAGATAGACAGATAGATAGATAGATATGAGATAGATATGAGATAGATAGATAGATAGATAGATAGATAGATAGATATGAGATAGATAGATAGACAGATAGACATGAGATAGACAGATAGATAGATAGATAGATAGATAGATAGATAGATAGATAGATATGATATAGATAGATATATAGATATGAGATAGATATACAGATAGATAGATAGATAGATAGATAGATAGATAGATAGATATGAGATAGATAGATAGATAGATAGATAGATATGAGATAGATAGATAGATAGATAGATAGATAGATAGATAGATATGAATCAGATAGATAGATAGATAGATAGATAGACAGATAGATAGATATGAGATAGATAGATAGATAGATAGATATACGATGGATAGATAGATAGATAGATAGATAGATAGATAGATAGATAGATATGAGATGGATAGATAGATAGATAGATAGATAGATAGATAGATAGATAGATAGATATGAGATAGATATGAATCAGATAGATAGATAGATAGATAGATAGATAGATAGATAGATAGATATGAGACAGATAGATATGAGATAGATAGATAGATAGATAGATAGATTGATAGATAGATATGAGATAGATAGATAGATAGATAGATAGATAGATAGATAGATAGATATGAGATAGATATTAAAGTATACATTCATAGGTAAGCCTTTCTGTTAAATGTGTAGCCGCTTATTCCTATAAGTATAATTCCACATAAATATTAGACATTTTTAAACTTTTTTTCTATTCACTTTAATTCCTTGGATGTTAGAGAGGTCTTCGCAACATTTTGAAAACCACTTTATCATGCAAGGGTTAAATTAAATTATTCTTGCATTTGGCAACACATACAGTTTCAAACAGTTATTCAGTCCCCTCGTGTAAACTCATTATTCTGTGTCTAGAGTAATGAACATTCAAAATCATGTACAACTATTCAACCACTCTGACTATAGCCCAGCCAGGCACATACCAACACTTTGAAGGCTTAGAGCGATTGATAACTACACGTGGTATTTGCCAAGTGATCATTCCTAAAGAGCTGCATATGCAGACTACACACTGCTTCTGCTGAGCTTGTCAACAATCATACTGTTATTTATTACATGGAAACTGACAGTCTATCTCCTCTTTGACTTTCATATTCAGCAACTGAATAATATGAAAAATCTAATTGCCTATATATATCCTTCTGTTACACACACAGTAATTATATAGATACGCCTGACTGCTGTATGATGGACTCCTACCTAGGTAAGTGCTTCTGTTACACACAGTAGTTATATAGATATACCTGACTGCTGTATGATGGACTCCTACCTAGGTAAGTGCTTCTGTTACACACAGTAATTATATAGATACACCTGACTGTTGTATGTTGGACTCCTACCTAGGTAAGTGCTTCTGTTACACACAGTAATTATATAGATATAAACCTGACTGTTGTATGTTGGACTCCTACCTAGGTAAGTGCTTCTGTTACACACAGTAGTTATATAGATACACCTGACTGCTGTGTGATGGACTCCTACCTAGGTAAGTGCTTCTGTTACACACAGTAATTATATATATACACCTGACTGCTGTATGATGGACTCCTACCTAGGTAAGTCCTTCTGTTACACACAGTAATTATATAGATACACCTGACTGCTGTGTGATGGACTCCTACCTAGGTAAGTGCTTCTGTTACACACAGTAATTATATAGATATACACCTGACTGCTGTGTGATGTATTCCTACCTAGGTAAGTGCTTCTGTTACACACACAGCAATTATATAGATATACCTGACTGCTGTATGATGGAGTCCTACCTAGGTAAGTGCTTCTGTTACACACAGTAATTATAGAGATACACCTGACTGCTGTATGATGGACTCCTACCTAGGTAAGTGCTTCTGTTACACACAGTAATTATAGAGATACACCTGACTGCTGTGTGATGGACTCCTACCTCGGTAAGTGCTTCTGTTACAGTAATTATACAGATACACCTGACTGCTGTGTGATGGACTCCTACCTAGGTAAGTGCTTCTGTTACACGCAGTAATTATACAGATACACCTGACTGCTGTGTGATGGACTCCTACCTAGGTAAGTGCTTCTGTTACACACAGTAATTATATAGATACACCTGACTGCTGTATGATGGACCCCTACCTAGGTAAGTACTTTTGTTACACACAGTAATTATATAGATACCTGACTGCTGTATGATGGACACCTACCTAGGTAAGTGCTTCTGTTACACACAGTAATTATATAGATACCCCTGACTGCTGTATGATGGACTCCTACCTAGGTAAGTACTTCTGTTACACACAGTAATTATATAGATACCTGACTGCTGTATGATGGACTCCTACGTAGGTAAGCGCTTCTGTTACACACAGTAATTATATATATACACCTGACTGCTGTATAATGGACTCCTACCTAGGTAAGTGCTTCTGTTACACACAGTAATTATATAGATACACCTGACTGCTGTATGATGGACACCTACCTAGGTAAGTACTTCTGTTACACACAGTAATTATATAGATACTCCTGACTGCTGTGTGATGGACTCCTACCTAGGTAAGTGCTTCTGTTACACACAGTAATTATATAGATACACCTGACTGCTGTACAATGGACTCCTACCTAGGTAAGTCCTTCTGTTACCCACAATAATTATATAAGTCTCGATGTTAAACAAATTAATATTAGCCATGTTTTCCTGTGTTTTAATTCCCCTTCACCATAGTGCTGAACTGAGTTTCATTAGGTTACATAACAGATAGACGCAAATCTTATACTAAAGTTAAGTAGTTCTTATGGATAAAGCACAGCCATCAATCTAAACCTTCTGAGAAATATAAAAATTGAATCAAAAGCATTTTTTACCCTTCAAACTAGAGACGTCTCTTGCATTCGAAGGGTGAAAAGTTGCAATGAATGCGGTTGGTTACTTTGCGGCCAATAGTTGTGGTTGGATTGTCCCCAGAAATCCTCCACATTGGCCACAATATCTGCCCATCAGTCCACACCCAAGGGGGCTGATCTGCAAAGTAAAATGGGGCACTTTTCAGCAAAACTAACTTCACCATTGGGATCAAATAGGCATTCTGGTTGATTTAACCCTATTCAGTGCCAGAGGGGTACCCCTCTGGCACTGAAACGGTTAAACGTGGATTTCAACCCTTGGAATGCTAGAGCAATTAATGAATTCCCCTTTTTAAATAAATTTGCAAACGTAATTGCTCCTTTTTACTTAGTAAATCAGCCCCAATATGCAGCACATGGCTTGCCCGGCCTCTTCCTTCTTCCCATCTCCTTCCTCCTCCACCCTTCTGTACGTCCCAAGAAGAAGGTGATTGGACATATGAATAAAGAACAAGAGGAGAAATTCCAGGGGGAAACCAAATTCACCTAGATAGCGAATAACCATTGCCCGAATTTCCTCTGATTTAAGTTTGGACTTTTTAATCCCCTCGAATGCTTGAGATGTCTACCAGGCGTCAAGTGGTTAAAATGCTCTTTTAAATCAATGATAATTTATATTTGTGCCTTTAACTTGCTTTTGAATGACTCCACTTTTCTTAGTACATGAGCCTCTGCTCGTTCTATATAAACAGAAGAGAGGGTAGCACTTACATATCAGATGTGGCTGGCTGGTACTGTTGGCTCCTGCACAAGATAGAGTGTCCACAAGCCTGGCCCATCTCTCCTCATCCTCTCCCCAATCCCAACAGGAGAGGTGACTTGAGGCGGCTCCGCGCAGATGTCCCAAATAAAGATAGACTGAGAGGGTAATGTCCCTGGATTATCCAAGCTCGCTCCCCACCCCTGGATGACAATGGAGCGATAAGGAGCTGTCCGTCTCTTTCCCTCTGTGCACTCAGAGAGGGTGTTTGAAAGCTGATGCTGTTACGGATCCTAATGCAGCTTGCTGAAGCATTGCAGGGGAGGGAGGGAGAGAGAAACGGCATGTGTGGATGGCAGAGTGTATGTGCCTGTGTGTGAGCATGTGTGTGTGTGTACGTGAGTGTGTGTGTGTGTGTAAGAGAGAGCCTCTTGGGTTAACCTGCTAATCAATTCTGGGCCTGCAATCATCTAAGCTCTTAGCAAAAGGGATTTTATTCTGAGAATATTGATTTTTTTTTCTCCGTAATTAACCCTTCTGAGGACCAGATGAGTGTCCAATGTACTGATCTGCAACATTACGCACCGGTCTGGCCCTGAAAGAGTTAAAAAGATAGTAATACTTCGTTTTATCTGTATTTTATTTTGTAGGAATTCAAAAAACATGAAGAAGGATATAATCTTATCTCTCAAAGTTTTATGGTTCGAGAGATATTCACAAGCAAAGTTTCCCCTCACTGACCAAAACGGTCAAGTCTGCCATCTAGCTGTCAGATTTGGAATCCGGTCCGCAGACCTGCTGTGGCTCTACAGCACAGCCAAGATCGCGAGATATAAGAAGAACTACTTCATTCGACAAGTCTACAAAGTGCTCCTGGTTTGCAAGCACACTTTAGACCCTTCCAATGAAATAGTTATTTTTTATATCTTGAGATCTCGGCTCTGCTGAAGAGCCACTGGTTGATCTGCGGACCGGATTCCAAATCTCACAGCTAGATGGCAGACTTGACCGTTTTGGTCAGTGAGGGGAAACTTTGCTTGTGAATATCTCTCAAACCATAAAGGTTTGAGAGATAAGACTTATATCGTTCTTCATGTTTTTTGAATGCCTACAAAACAAAATAAAGGTAAAACGAAATATTACTATCCCTTTAAGCAGTACATGTTTTTCCAGAATGTTAGTAGGTGCACTGGACTATAAACTGCGCCAAGATTTTAAAGTACTATTCTCATATTTTCCTAAGTCTGTGAACAGACTTATTAAAAAGCCAAGAAAGGGGGAAGGGACAAGAGCGCAAAAAGATCTGACAGAGGCTATATGAGATAAATAAATATGCGCAACAAGGTCAAGTGCACCTACAAGAAGACAATATGTCAGAACACATCCAACTCCCGTCCTAAGCTGGAGTTTCTCTGGAGCAAGATCTCGAGTAGTTGAGGTGGAAGTTCCAGTGATCGTACTGGGTGGCCTCAATTTGGGTAGCTGATAACCTGAATGGGAAATGAACAATCTTGCTCTAAGGGTAAACTGTTGCACAGAGATATCCCCCCCCACGGCCCCTTCCGATTGTACTCACCGGATCCACTATCTCAAAACACGCATCAATAATATAGACAGGATACACGAATGCACAAACCGGGATATATTATTAACCAAGTTTTATTTAGATGCAGTTTTCCCTACGCGTTTCGCAAGATTATATATCGCTTCATCAGGGGATTTAAAAAGCCAGAGACAGTCCCAGAATGTCTACTATCAGTCATTTGGGGGAGTCAGAAATGTGAAACACCAAGCTGGAACGCACCTGGAAGCTTGTGATTCACAGCTACAAACTTTACGCTTTGTGAATGTGCAGCCTTCATAGACCCTGTCCAATGCTTTCAGTTCCATTACTGAGTCACACCTCCCAACATCTCAAATGGCCAAAAGAGGGACGCTTGTGTTTTAGGTGGTTTTGCTGGGGGTGTGGTTGGTGGCGGCACATTAACGAGGTTATTTAGTGACCTAATGACACCTCTTTGTGTAACTGAATGAATGATTTAGAACAAGACCAAATTATTAATTTGCATAGACACATCTAAAAATACATATACTGAAGTTTAAACAAATGTTAACCCTTTGAGTGCCAGAGGAGCTGAAGAGCTGCCGGCCGCTGCCGGGACCAGTATCTCATTCTGTCAGCTAGAGCACTGACGTCTGTGAAAGCGGGGGGCAGAGGTTTATTACCATTCTAGTTTAAAAGCCCGTGTGCACGGGCCACAGTGCCACCCAGCAGCCTCGGCTGGTGGCCAGAGCCTCTCTGCTCACCAAGCAGTCCCAGAGAGGTGCGCAGAGCGGACTCCGGTCCGAATTCAGGGTGCACCGCTCTGTGTCAGCCGCTGCCCGTCCAGATAGTCTGTACTGAGCATGACTGCAGCGCTCGCAGTCTCTACTGAGCATGACAGCTTCTGACAAACATCCTAGAAAATTATTATATAGGATATCTCTCAAACTATACGTTTCAAAGACAGCACAAACCTCATTGCATTAACATTTTTATTATCTACAATATTAAACTTTTTTTTATAAACAACCATTACTATGAGTTTTTTTGCTATGGAGCAATTTGATACACATATATACACATCACACAGTGTGATCTCCTAAACACTGGGACAATTGGGAGGTGTATATACCCCTAATGTCTCCTAAAGAAGGATATGATGTGTGATGACAGCAGGAGACATGAATTCACTCTATATACAGATAGTGATTATGTTGCAGCAGTGAGTCCAAGGGCTCCTTCACACGGGCAAGAAAAATATAACACAATCCATGTTACATTTCCCCCTCACTTGTTCTGAACTTACCTTCTCCTGCGCTCCACCATCGACCCTATTATAGGAAGGGCATGGCTGAAAGAAGACCGACTTCACCATCAGATAAATATTATTTGTTGACACTGAAGTTTTTTACTCTATTCAGTGGAGGTTGCGGTTAGTGTGTAAATCTCTAGAATGGCTCCTGTTAACCCTATGAGTGCCACAGAGGTATCCAAAGCTCTCCTGTAGTTGCAATTAAGATAACTTCTCCAGTGTAATTCAATCTCCAATTCCTATTTCATTCTAGGGAACCTATGTACTAAGGTCTGTCAATTAAGAAAGAATTGGGACAGTTTGATTTAAATGAAATAAGATGTTGATCCAGAGAAATATCCATTTGAAGTCAAGAATTATTTTTTTTTACTCATTTGAGGCTTAATTGGAGATTGCTTCCTTTTTTTTTGAGCGGGGGTTGTGCCTTCCTCTTGATCAACAGGGGTCAGATGAAATTGTCAGAATTTAATTGATGCATGTCTTTTTTCAGACTCATCAAATACATTTCTATGTTACTACACAGGCTCCACAGAATAAAACAGTAACTGGCTGTAGAGTTTATCTCAATGGAGAAGTTATCTCCTCTTTATCACACCGTAGTACATCTCCCTGTAGTCTATAACTAAATCTCTCCCATAGAATAGCATAGGAACTGGAGAGTTTATCTCACTGGAGAAGTTATCTCCTCTTTATCACACCTTAGTACATCTCCCTGTAGTCTATAATTAAAACTCTCCCATAGAATAACATAGGAACTGGAGAGTTCATCTCACTGGATAAGTTATCACCTCTTTATCACACCTTAGTACATCTCCCCTGTAGTCTATAACTAATGTGCTCCCATAGGATAACATAGGAACTGAAGAGTTTGTCTCATTGGAGATGTTATCACCTCTTTATCACATCTTAGTACTCTCCCCTGTAGTCTATAACTAAAGATCTCCCATAGAATAACATAGGAACTGAAGAGTATATCACACTGGAGAAGTTATCTCCTCTTTAGCACACCTTAGTACATCTCTCCCTGTAGTCTATAACTAAAGATCACCCATAGAATAACATGGGAACTGGAGAGTTTATCACACTGGAGAAGTTATCTCCTCTTTATCACACTTTACTACATCTCCCCTGTAGTCTATAACTAAAACTCTGCCATAGAATAACATAGAACTGGAGAGTTTATCTCACTGGAGAAGTTATCTCCTCTTTGGTACACCTTAGTACATCTCTCCTATCTATATATATATATAAAAGAGAAAGGCTCATTGCATAATTTATGTCTCCTCAGGAGACACACACACCCAGGGGTGGCAATAAGGAGGGGTTACTGTTCCCATTGGGTGATTCAATGGGGGCGTGGTTTTCACACCAATTCGGCCACTGCTATTGGTGTGAAAATCATGCACTCAGTTGGCCCGCCCCCACTATGTAGCCTGCCCACCACTATCAAAGTCAGAAAAAAACAAAATGGCCGCCACTTGCTCCTACACCACAGACAAACACACACATGCCCCACTCACACAGCACCAAACTCACACACATGCCCCACTCACACAGCACCAGACACACACACATGCCCCACTCACACACACACAGCACCACACACACACACAAATGCCCCACTCACACACACACAGCACCACACACACAAAAGCCAGAAATAAATATGGCTGACACACAGTCACTCACCCTGACTCCAAGTGGCCTCAGCAGGACCTGTACTACAGCCACTGAGGAACAAAATGGCACTCAAAGGGTTAAGGTAGGCCCTCATTGCTCAATTATTTTTTCACTGTCATCATTTGCCATGCAAGACACAGGACAGACAGCCATCAGATTCACACTTAACCCACTGACTGCCACAGGGTTGTGTATCAAGTTTTACACCTCAGGGAGTGTGTTCAAACCCCTCACAATGTAAACTTGCATTTCCCTCCCACTTCTCCTCCTTCCCCAGCCTAATACTAACACTTTTCCACATTTCTCTTAAGCCCCGCCCCCTACTCGTGATTAAGCCCCGCCCCCTTTTAACCCAAATTGCCCCATTGCTCTCTCCACATCAGCACCACATGAGGGACTCCACAAGTAAAAGTTCCCAGGTATAACACACACAAATGCCCCACACACACAAAGCTAGAAAGAAATATGGCTGACACACAGTCACTCACCCTGACTCCCAGTGGCCTCAGCAGGACCTGTAGTACAGCCACTGAACGGTGCTGCATCACCAGGGGAACAAAATGGCACTCAAAGGGTTAAGGTAGGCCCTCATTGCTGAATTACTTCTTCACTGTCATCATTTGCCATGCAAGACACAGGACAGACAGCCATCAGGTACACACTTAACCCACTGACTGCCACAGGGTTGTGTATCACGTTTTACCCCTAAGGGAGTGTGTTCAAACCCCTTACACTGTAAACTTGCATTTCCCTCCCACTTCTTCTCCTTCCCCAGCCTATTACTAACACTTTTCCACATTTATGTTAAGCCCCGCCCCTACTCACGATTAAGCACCGCCCACTTTTAACCCAGATTGTCCCATTTGTCTCTCCATATCAGCACCACATGACTCCCTTCCAGGGACTACACAAGTAAAAGTTCCCAGGTATGAATACACTTCCCTCTGCTATTTAACTCTGACATGCCTCTCTATACATTAACTATTTGAGTGCCAGAGGGGTGCACAACTCATGCACGCATGTGTTTCTGCGCATATATGTTGCGTGTGTGTGTACACCTCTGTTACATATTTGTGTGCATGTGTGCATCTCCGGTGTGTGTGTGCATGTCTTTTGCATGTCTCTGATGCTCACTGTGTGTATGTGTCTGCCTGCGTGTTGCATATGTCTGTGTTTATCAGTGTGTCTACATTTCACACACGTGCGCCCAACACCGTCCCACATTGGTAGTGTATATATATAAGAGAGAAAACCTGTGTCCCCTGCCACACACACCCAGGGGCGGCTGTAAGGAACAGTTAGCTTGCCCCCCAACATCAGTCTTAACCTAGGCTGACCAGACCTCACCTTTAACGGGACGCATAGGAAAAATGCATACTGCAGGACTGCTTTCATTTCAGTGAAGTACTGCAAAATGGCTATTTCCTATGTGTTCCCAGTTAAAGGTGAGATCTGGTCAGCCTACCTTAACCCTTTGAGTGTCAGAGGGGTACGGATACATTGCAATGCGTTGCGTACCTCTCTGGCAGTCAGAGGGTTAGCCCTCTCCTCCACAACTCACCTACTGCTACATCACTTCTCTCGACTTACAACTCCTACAGTAAACAACTCATGGCACAATACTATAACCCACCAACCATCAGCTCCCATTTTGCTGGGGAGCCACACATTGATCACTTCTTTCAAAGACACACTGGGACACTCAGAGTCAGCTGGGGAATAGGTTAAAACACACAGATCTTCAGTTTCCATGCTAAGAACTGGGGCTGATGGACTCACTTTGTTTCAATTTAACCCTTTCAGTGCTGTTGCAATGCATTGGATACCTCTCTGGCACTCAGAGGGTTAAGCCCATTAACCCTTGGAGTACCAGAGATGATATGCAGCACATTGCTCTGCGTACCTCTGTCACTCAAAGGGCTAATATCTGTTTGGAAAGCTTCCACATTTGGGCATTGTGCAGCCCACTCTTTCCTCATAAGTGGCCCACAGGGTTAAACTGATTTCTTTGAAAATGTCCATTGATTTCAATGAGACTATTAATTCCATGAATGAACGCTACAGACAATGCAAACACATTGCCAAAGCAACGCGTTGGGGACCATTGTAGCATTCAAGGGCTTAAAGCCCCATTTATGTCAACACTATTTTCCTGAATTTTCAATTCAACCCTATGGTGTCAGTTTTTTTGGAGTTGCACCCTTTACCTTGATACATAAGGCCCATACAGTTATACTCTTACCCCATTAATCTAAACCCATTTATACTTTTGGCTCTTGCAGCAGCTGACTGGGCACTGTGATCTGTGAGGCTGATGTACTAACACAAAGAGGAACAATTCATCTGTACCATACAGAACAAATACAACGCTTTGCTGACCTCTCTAGCACTGAAGAATTTAAAACGCCCATTTAAATAAATGGGTATTGTTCCCTGTGCTGCTGTTACTTTTCCACAAAATTCCACCACTTTCCTTAGTATATGAGCATTCCTGTTTTGAAATCTATTAGCTGTTAGGGGTCCCTCTATTGATCCCTTGCCTACGGCCCATGGACAAATAATCCGGTTCTGTCCCAGCCGACCACCACGGCCCACTAATGCAAGGAACGCCCAACATGTGTCACATATTCCTTTCACTGCCAGAGGACTATACAACTCATTACACAGCAATGTGTTGTGTACCTCTCTCACACTCAGAGTTAAAGTGCTTCACTCCAACCAACTGCTACACTAGGTCTGTACAATGCAGTAACCCTACAGCTCTGTATTTCATGTCTACTTCACTGTCTATATATAGTCATTTCTCCCCCTCACCCATTACTTTACTGTAACACTTCACTGTCCCTCCTCTCCTCAATCTCTCATCTCCTCCTCCCTTGTCACCCCCACTCACCTATCCCCATGCCATTCATCCATAGTCCCAATCTCGCCATTTTACTCCCACATCACTATTACATTATCTATCACTGCATCTGTCACTTAACCCTCTGTCTGCCAACCTATTTCTTCAAATGTACTGCAGTATCCACTGCTGTAATCTAAATTATTCCTTTACTCACAAACATCTTTTCACTGTGACCTTCTACAAGTAACACAGCACACTGACTTCAACTGTAAGGATACAGGGTCTTATTCATCAAGTAACATAGCACACTCTCTTCAACTGTATGGATGCAGGGCCTTATTCATCAAGTAACACAGCACACTGACTTCAACTGTAAGGATACAGGGCCTTATTCACCAAGTAACACAGCACACTCTCTTCAACTGTATGGATGCAGGGCCTTATTCATCAAGTAACACAGCACACTGACTTCAACTGTAAGGATACAGGGCCTTATTCACCAAGTAACACAGCACACTCACTTCAACTGTTAAGATACAGGGCCTTATTCACCAAGTAACATAGCACACTCACTTCAGCTGTAAGGATACAGGGCCTTATTCACCAAGTAACACAGCACACTCACTTCAACTGTAAGGATACAGGGCCTTGTTCACCAAGTAACACAGCACACTCACTTCAACTGTAAAGATACAGGGCCTTATTCATCAAGTAACACAGCACACTCACTTCAACTGTAAGGATACAGGGCCTTATTCATCAAGTAACACAGTACACTCACTTCAACTGTAAGGATACAGGGCCTTATTCATCAAGTAACATAGCACACTCACTTCAACTGTAAGGATGCAGGGCCTTATTCATCATGTAACACAGAACACTCACTTCAACTTTAAAGATACAGGGCCTTATTCACCAAGTAACACAGCACACTCACTTCAACTGTTAAGATACAGGGCCTTATTCACCAAGTAACACAGCACACTCACTTCAACTGTAAGGATACAGGGCCTTATTCACCAAGTAACACAGCACACTCACTTCAACTGTAAGGATACAGGGCCTTATTCACCAAGTAACACAGCACACTGACTTCAACTGTAAGGATACAGGGTCTTATTCATCAAGCTGAAGAGCTGCAATTAAAACATTTTTTACAAATCTTATCAGCACATCTACATCCCCACTGCGTCTGTCACACACTGTCTACACATGTGACATCATATGCCTATGTGTGTGTTTCTCCGTATGTATGCGTTTCACAGTGTGTGACACGCTCTGTCTCTTTAAGTGCGTGTCTGTAACACTGCATATTTCTGTTTCACACAATGTCTCTCTGTGTAAATAATATGACGGGCAACGCCGTACCACATTGCTAGTAGTCTATAACTAAAGATGTCCCTTAGAATATCATAGGAACTGGAGGGTTTATCTCACTGGAGAAGTTACCTCCTCTTTATCACACCTTAGTACATCTCCCCTTGTAGTCTATAACTAAATCTCTCCCATAGAATAACATAGGAACTGGAAAGTTTATCTCATTGGTGAAGTTATCTCCTCTTTATCACACCTTAGTACATCTCCCCTGTAGTCTATAACTAAAGATCTCCCATAGAATAACATAGGAAATGGAGAGTTTATCTCCCTGGAAAAGTTATCTGCTCTTTATCACACCTTAGTACATCTCCCTGTAGTCTGTAACTAAAGATCTCCCATAGAATAACATAGGAAATGGAGAGTTTATCTCACTGGAGAAGTTATTTCCTCTTTATCACACCTTAGTACATCTCCTCTGTAGTCTATAACTAAATATCTCCCATAGAATAACATAGGAACTGGAGAGTTTATCTCACTGGAGAAGTTATCTCCTCTTTATCACACCTTAGTACATTTCCCCTGTAGTCTATAACTAAATCTATCCCATAGAATAACATAGGAACTGGAGAGTTTATCTCACTGGAGAAATTATCTCCTCTTTATCACACCTTAGTACATCTCCCCTGTAGTCTGTAACTAAAGATCTCCTGTAGAATAACATAGGAACTGTAGAGTTTATCTCACTGGAGAAGTTATCTCCTCTTTATCACACCTTAGTACATCTCCCCCTGTAGTCTATAACTAAATCTCTCCCATAGAATAACATAGGAACTGGAGAGTTTATCTCACTGGAGAAGTTATCTCCTCTTTATCACACCTTAGTACATCTCCCCTGTAGTCTATAACTAAATCTCTACCATAGAATAACATAGGAACTGGAGAGTTTATCTCACTGCAAGCTTAGGTCTCTTCCTCAGGCATGTTATATAGATAAATATCAAAACTTCTCTCTTAAATACAAGTACACATTACATTGTTTAGAATGGAAATCAGATAAGAACGTTAGTCCAGATACTGATTCTTTGATCAGTCAATGGTAAAGGATGTGATTTAAACTGCATTCTTCCTCTGGGTCCAGGTATTTATGGACCGGAAAAAGATTCTGATTCCAAAGAAAAAAAGAAGGAAAACCCAATTCGTAACAGGATATAATACTTTTTCTAATAACGTAAAGAGTATTTTAAAGAATAATTGGGGAATACTCAGGCAGGATCCTCTTTTGGTTGGATAATTAAGTACGGTCCCAAAAACAACATACAGAAAGGGAAGAAATTTGAGAAATCTCATTGCACCTAGTAGGCCAAAGGTTCTCCAAAAAAACATCCAAAATAACGGTATCAGATTTTGTACTATCAGGCCCCCAAGTAGGAAATTATAGATGCAACAACAAAAAATGTGAGACTTGCAAATATATGGAACACCGTGTTAAGGACTTTGACATAGATCAAGGGAAAAAGGTAAATATCCAACAGTTCATTAACTGTGACACACGTTTAGTAGTCTACAGATTAACATGTGGTTGTGGTAAATATTACATAGGCAGAACCACAAGGACCCTCCGAGAGAGGATAGGAGAGCATCGGAGGAAGATCTGAAAGGGCCAAATGGACCATAGTGTCCCAAAGCATTTTCAGTCATGTAGTCAAGGAGATATTAAGAACCTGAAAGCTTTAGGCCTAGAAAGTATCAGTGGTTCGACCCCCCATAGATTCTAAACCCTCTGTAAAAGAGAGGATTATTGGATCTTTCGTTTAAATACCCTAAACCCAGATGGGCTGAATGAAGAAACAGATCTGGTCATCTTTCTTTAAATGCTATTTAAATATTCAAATTACCCTCCTATTTCATCTTTTTCCCCTTTTTGAATGTGTTTGTAAGATGCAGTTGATACTGTATTGTCAAATGTCATGATTGTGAATACATTTTTTCACAGAGCATTGTGTCTTGTGTATTGCATTTTGTATACAGGGTTTTGCGTATTGTGCAATACGCAAAACTCTATATGCAAAATGCAATTCACAACACACAATGCTCTATACGCAATATACAAAACGCTATACATGCAACACAAAAGGATTCATATTGTTTCATATTGCATTTCGAGTATAGCATTTTGCATATACCATCTTTCTTGTAGCATATTGCATAAAGCTTTTTGCATATTGCATTTTGCTGTTTGTGTGTTGTGTACAGCGATATCCTTACTGCAGTTTGTGTATTGTGTACAGCGATTTCCTTACTGCAGTTTGTGTGTTGTGTACAGCGATATCCTTACTGCAGTTTGTGTATTGTGTACAGCGATTTTCTTACTGCAGTTTGTGTATTGTGTACAGCGATATCCTTACTGCAGTTTGTGTATTGTGTACAGCGATATCCTTACTGCAGTTTGTGTGTTGTGTACAGCGATTTCCTTACTGCAGTTTGTGTGTTGTGTACAGCGATTTCCTTACTACAGTTTGTGTGTTGTGTACAGCGATATCCTTACTGCAGTTTGTGTGTTGTGTACAGCGATTTCCTTACTGCAGTTTGTGTATTGTGTACAGCGATTTCCTTACTACAGTTTGTGTGTTGTGTACAGCGATATCCTTACTGCAGTTTGTGTATTGTGTACAGCGATATCCTTACTGCAGTTTGTGTATTGTGTACAGCGATATCCTTATTGCAGTTTGTGTATTGTGTACAGCGATATCCTTACTGCAGTTTGTGTATTGTGTACAGCGATATCCTTACTGCAGTTTGTGTATTGTGTACAGCGATATCCTTACTGCAGTTTGTGTGTTGTGTACAGCGATATCCTTACTGCAGTTTGTGTGTTGTGTACAGCGATTTCCTTACTGCAGTTTGTGTATAGAAACTCCCCGGAGAAAATAAAGAAGGGTAGACATGAAGAAGGGTAGGAAATGAGGTTGGGTAAGGGGGTAAGGGGGAGGAGTAGAAGTAGGGTTATAGATTAGGGAGAGGAAGTGAGGGCCCTCTTTGCGAGGGAGTTAGGAAGTAAGCACCCGCCCACCCTTCCTACTGGTGGGTTGGATGGCGGTGTGATACTTGACTTGTTATTGGGATAGTTAAGTTTCTATGGGAGAAAAGAAAAGGATGATGGTTCCTTAGGGAAAAAACACTGGAGAAAGTTGCCCCGGACTTTGTCGCGGGAGGTGACATTACACGTTGGAGCCGAGTGTGGAATGGCCCAACTGGGGTAATTGGTTAATCGTTTGGAAGTGAGTGATGGGCAAGACAAGTGTTAAGCATGAGCCCGGTTATACTGGCCATGCAAAGGAGGGGTTATGTTTTGTTTATGGGTTTTTATCGCAAGAAAATGTATATGTGGGAATAGGGGTGAAAATATGGGGTTTTAACCCCTTAAAGGGATAGTAATACTTCATTTTAACTTTATTTTATTTTGTATGCATTAAAAAAACATGAAGAATGATATAAGTCTTATCTCTCAAACCTTTATGGTTTATGAGATATTCACAAGCAAAGTTCCCCTCCCCGCCCCTTTTACCTAGTGTAAGACATCTCTTCTCAGATGTGAGTCTGGTTGTATGACAGTACAGATAACAGCAGGGGACAATTTTCTTTGTATGAAAACAATGAAAGCCCTTCCCCCTTGACAAGTTTTTCAGGTTTTTCCCTTATCTTAATTGAAGATTGTCCCTCTCTGCAGTCTACCTGGGCACCTCCCTTCTGATCTGGTTGAACAGGGGGGGATACTTTGTTTGTGAATATCTCTTAAACCATAAAGGTTTCAGAGATAAGACTTATATCATTTTTCATGTTTTTTAAATGCCTACAAAATAAAATAAAGTTAAAATGAAGTATTACTATCCCTTTAAGGACCATTGACGTGGCAGGACCGTCACGCTGGTCCGGCACTTAAGGACCAGTGATGGTCCTGGCACATCACGTACTTTTACTCACCGCGCTCCTGTAGGAGAGCGGTGAGTAATACCGGGCACTAAACTTGATCGCTCCAAGACCAGAGCGATCTCTTCCAGTGCCCCATTTGACGTGCCGCCCCACGCGATCAGTCACGTGGGACGGCACGTCAAAGTTTCCTATGTGGTCCTTAAGGGACGGCACGCCCCAGGACCGCTGGTCCTTAAGGGGTTAAGTAACGTTAATGTTATATGATTGGTATTTGATAAAACCGTCTGTTCATACCCAAGTTATGTGTTGTGTGGTTGTGTTATGGACTGTCCCCAGTCCTTCTTCATATATTTTGCAGTTTGTGTGTTGTGTACAGCGATTTCCTTGCTGCAGTTGTGTATTGTATTGTGCATATAGTCATCTGATATACAGTGTTTTGATTTTGCATAGAAAGTGTTTCAAACTGCATTTTGTGTATTGAGTTTTGTATTTTGCATATTGTGTTTTGCGTATTGCGTTTTCTTTTTTGTGTATTGCGTTTTGTGTATAGTGTTTTGCATATAGCGCATTGCATATCGTATTTTGCGTATTGCGTTCTCCTTTTTGCTTATTGCGTTTTGTATTGAGTTTTGCCAATAGTATTTTATATATAACACATTGCATACAGCGTTTCATGTATTGTGTGCATATACCATTTTGAGTATAACGTTTTCCATGCTGCAGATAGCATTTTGTGTTTTGCAAATGGCAGTTTGTGTGTATATTATGTTTATTGTGTGTGTGTGTGTGTGTTTTGTGTACATTATGTGTGTCTATTGTGTGTGTTGTATATAGTGTACAATGCGTGTGTTTTGTGTTTATTAAGTGATGAACGGACAAACACTGATAATGGGACCAAACGTTGCAACAAATCAAGCTGCAAATCAGCACAATTGTGAAAACAATACTGCACAACACAACAACATTAAAGGATCATATTTATGTGCATCAGCAAAAGTATATATTATACAATGCACTGAATGTGAATCTGGATGTAACATTGGTTAAACAGGCCTACCACTAAATAACAAAATCAAAGTATTTAAAGGGATAGTAATATTTCGTTTTATGTTTATTTTATTTTCTAGGCATTAAAAAAACATGAAGAATGATATGTCTCATCTCTCAAACCTTTATGGTTTGAGAGAGATTCATAAGCAAAGTTTCCCTTCCCGCCCCTTTTACCTAGTGTAAGCCATCTCTTCTCAGATGTGGAATGCAGTCCATAGACCAGACAGATAACAGCAGGGGACAATCTTCTTCCTATGAGAACAATGAAAGCCCTGCCCCCCTTGACAAGTTTTTCAGGTTTTTTCCCTTATCTTAATTGAAGATTGTCCCTCTCTGCAGTCTACCTAGGCACCTCCCTTCTGATCTGGCTGAGCAGTGTTACATCAGTAAAAGGGGCGGGAGGGGGATACTTTGTCATTGAATTACTCTTGTACTACAACTCTGACAGAATTGAAATAACACTCTCCAAAGTCCAAATACTATGATGATTAAATACAGCTGCTTTTATTATGAAACATTACTATCCCTTTAACCAGGAAGGATACATTGAGATTGCCTCTCATTTTCAAGTATGTCCTGGGGGTATGGATATTATTAACCAATTTAATGGTACTTATTTCATCTACCTTGGAAGGATGAGTTAACCCTGCTGGGACTAGAATCTTCAATCTTGCAGTTTGAACAAATTCTGGTGCATTAACCATTTGAGCCATCTCACCAGCTAATCTAAGGATGAATACACACTGAGAAATACCACAAAATACAGAACCATACCCCATATGGGCATCATTTTGCCCAGAGGAAACTTCAAAGATACACAAGAGAGAAATACATTTGAAATTAATATTATCAATTTTGTCAACACCAGATACACTGGCCTTAATAAGGACTTGGGATTCCTAACACATATTGCCAAAACCTCACATAATATTGCCTACTAATTTTACTTATTTTAGTCTGTTTTACTATATTCCCGGTATTATATTAGTTTGCTATATATGTACTATGGATCTGTATTATTCTCTCTTTCTCCCTATGTCTCTCACACCTAACCCCCCACATTCCTTGGTGGATAACGCAGGTGATTTATTACTTATCAGTAGGTGCTTTCCTTAGTGTGGCAATGTTTTCTTTTTTTAAAACCAATATGCTTTTGACTTGAAAAAGGGGAGCATCGCTCTCAAAAGCTTGTCTATATAATTAAATGTTAGTCTAATAAAAAAAGGTATCTTTATGTACAGCAATATATATATATATATATATATATATATATATATATATATATCAGGGCTTATAATTTGAAGTCCTTTGCTACTAGCCAGACCTGAAAAGTTACTCACCACTGCACGCCATAACATACCCACCAGGGCTGAATTTCTATTCGCCAGGGCTGAATTTTCACTCGCCATTGGCTAGTGGCAAGTGGAAATTGTGAGCCCTGTATATATATTTTTTTTTTGTTTTGTTTTTTTTTTTGTTTTTTTTTTTACTTTATATAGAGTTAACAATATAGAAGGGTAAAATAATTGAATTAATTAAGTGGTTATATAGACAATCATAAGGGGAACCACAGGTGAGCATAAATAATAATATTTTATGCTATTTACTGTATTTAAAGTGGAACTATCACCCCAAATAAAGCCCCCCCCCCCAATAATTATTCACATATAGCGATAAGCTTAGAAATAGTAGTATTATCCAGCAGTGCAGCGTTATTAAGAAATCCTACTTCATCTGAGACTGATAGGCAGGCAGAAGCAAAGACATTTTGGCTTAAAGACATCCGCGTGTCTGCGCTGTCCGTCCCAGTCTCCTCTAGGAGGTGTTGTATTGTACCTTAAAGGAGCAGTAAAGTTTTTTTTATGAAAACACATATTTTATAGAGCATTTCCTGCTGAATAAGACAAGGTCACTCCCATCGCTGTTAGATGTTTTATTCAAAATTTATAGCAGTTTAAATAATCAGAAAGTGAATTTACTGTGTTTACTTCCTGATAGTTATAACTGACAGGAAGTGAATTTACTGTGATTACTTCCTGATAGTTCTGACAGGAAGTGAATTTACTGTGTTTACTTCCTGATAGTTCTAACTGACAGGAAGTAAATTTACTGTGTGATAGGGTGACCACATTTCCGTTCTGCCATTCCGGGACATGTGGTCACCCTACTCCTCTTTATCTCCACATTGCCCCTTGATGCCCTACCTTGAGTCCCTGGTAGTCTAGCGGTGTGGAAAGTGCTCTGTGCCTCCTCCGGCACAGAGCTGAAGCTCCCGCGCGCTGTGCTCAGTAATGCAGAGCGCTGGGAGATGATGTCATCTCCCAGCGCTCTGTATTACTAGAGCGCTTGCCTCCAGGAGATCAGCTGGATTGCCGCCCTGGATGTCAGCCTGCAAACGGTGTGTCACATCATGGACGCCGCGAGGGAGCGCTGATTTATGCTACCAAGCGCTCCCTCGCAGCGTCCATGATGTGACACACCGCTTGCAGGCTGACATCCAGGGCGGCATATATAAAAAAAAAAAAAAACAACAAACACTGGGAGGTGAAGAAAATTGGGGGGGCACTGGCCCCCCCCGGCGATGCCACTGAGAGAGTGACTGTTTTGTGCTGCTGTGTGGGTGGCTTGGCTTCATTCCGGGACACTTCATTGTCCCGGTGGGAGATGACCCGGGACGCGGGACATAGGCTTCAAATAAGGGACAGTCCCGGACATTCCGGGACCCGTGATCACCCTACTGTGTGATTACTTCCTGATAGTTGTAACTGACAGGAAGTGAATTTACTGTGTTTACTTCCTGATAGTTGTAACTGACAGGAAGTGAATTTACTGTGTGTTTACTTCCTGATAGTTCTGACAGGAAGTGACAGGCAGTTTCTATCACATTCTATGGAGAACTATATGTCTTTGACTTTTCTGACTTTCCTCTCCAGTAGAATCTAACAGGAAATCTAATTAGAATTTGACCACTAGAGGGCACTGCTAATGTAAAAAAAACATGGGTTTAAACTGTAATAACTCTGGCAATATAAATCTCTCGGCAGTGGGAGTACCCTTATTTTACTCAATTGGAAAATCCCTACAATATATATATATTTTTCATAAAAAAAGTTTACTGCTCCTTTAAGGTAACATAAAGGGACTAACAGCCCAGGCACACAGTTACCTCTGAAGCAAGAAGTTGACTGTCAGTATCAGATGAAGTAGGATTTTTTCATGACGCTGTACTTATGCTGGATAATACTACTATTTCAAAGCTTATCGCTAGGTGAATAATTATTTAATGATAGTTGCCCTTTAAAGACACAGTCCTGGTTTCAGTGACCTGGATGAGTAGTGTTTGAAGTCTGATGAAGGCCTGACATTTAGATGACATGTGCCATGTGACAGGGAACAATCTACCGGAGTCTTAAGTGTCGTGGCTTCTGGAATGAAATACATCTCTTACATCAGTGGATCTATGTACAGCCTGGAAGACAGGAGGGAGACGGGTGATATGATGCAAACCTTTAAATGTGTCAAGGGACTTAATAAAGATCAGACGGGAAGCTTTTTTTTATTTTTAAAGACTAGAGGAATTCTGGAACAATTGAACATGATCTGAAGTTAGAGAGTGGAAGATTCAGATGTGAGTAAATATTATGTTTTGGAAATGGTGACAGCTCCACCAGGTTTGGGAAATGAATGCCAGCAATCCCCGTCCATCTGCACCATAGTATGGACGGAGAAAAGGAATGTGCTGAACAGCCCACAGACCTACATCGCCCTCCCGTTGGCGCAAATGACATTAAAGGCAGAAATTCCCGTGTATGCAGCTTAGTAAATTGATGTGAGGCAGGAGTAGTCTGAAGGTCAATTTCAACTTCTGTCCCTGTACAGTGCCTTGCAAAAGTATTCACCCCCTTGGCATTTTTAGTAGTTTGTTGCATTACAATCGGGAATTAAAATGGATTTTAACCCATTAAGGACCGGCACGTGCACGCGCGCCCGGCACTTGAGGACCACAGGGCTTTTTTTTTTTTTTTTTGCTTCCAGTTCAGGGCTTCCAGAGCGTCATGCAGCCGTGCCAGGAGCCCTGAACTCCATGCCGTGCCAGGACCATCACTGGTCCTTAAGTGCCGGACCGCCTTGACGGTCTTGGCACGGCAATGGTCCTTAAGGTGTTAATTTGGATTTCATGTAATGGACATAGACAAAATAGTCCAAATTGGTGACATGAAATGTAGAAAGTAACTTATTTTAAAAAAATTATAAATATAAAAAATGGAAAAGTGGTGCATGCAAATGTGTTCACCCCAGTTTGCTATGAAGCCCCTAAATAAGATCTGATGCAACCATTTACCTTTTGAAATCACATAATTAGTTAAAGTCCACCTGTGTGCAAGCTAAGTGTCACATGATCTGTCAACTGATCTCAGTATTTATACACCTGTTCTGAAAGGCCCCAGAGTCTGCAACACCACCAAGCAAGAGGCACTATGAAGACCAAGGAGCTCTCCAAACAGGTCAGGGACAAAGATGTGGAGAAATACATTCAGGGTTGGTTTATAAAAAAATATCCCAAACTTTGAACATCCCACAAATAGGGTGACCACGTGTCCCTGATTGTCCAGGGACAGTCCCTGATTTGAAATATGTGTCCCCATGTCCCTGGCAGCCTCCTTCAGGACAATACAAAGTCCCTGAATTTAGATTCAGAGCACAGAGTTCTAATTCACTAAGGAGAACTGCCCATTGCCTACTGTGACAGGAAGTGATACTTCTGCTGGGCTACAAGGAAATGGCTTCCAGACAGAGCCTAAACACTAGAGAGAAAGAGAGCCTTGATCCTGACATCAAACAGGAGCTGCAGTGCAATTTTGTTGCAGTCCTAATGGTAGTCTAAGGCTTTGGGCTGATGTAGCCTGCAACAGGCATCACTATTTTTCTTGTAGCCTGCAACAGACATCACTTTCTGTCACAGCAGTTAATGGCCAGTCCTCCCTCTAGTGTTTAGAACTTTATGGTGCCCCGGAGAAAGAGAGGTTTGTCCACTGATGTCCAGTGATGTATAGTGACCCCTCCCACATAGCTGCACTAGAGCCGAGGACACATACTCTACTGTTCTCATCTCTGCAGTGTCCCTGAATGGCAGAATGGAAATGTGGCCACCATACCCACGAAGCACAATTAAATCCATAATTAAAAAATGGAAAGAATGTGGCACCACAACAAACCTGCCAAGAGGGGTTTAGGGAAGGTGTAAATACCTTCCTTACTTCCCTCACTAGGGTTTCCTCACAGCAGAGTTGACAGTATCACTGCTTTTTAAGTGTATTATACTAAATACATGTTTACTTCCGATTTGAGGCAGTCTGAGGTGTCTTAACTAGGGATGGGCAAAATATTTTGCCTCAAAAGAGAAACAGGAAAACTGGAAATATTTTGCAAAGAAAAGTCTTTGCTTTTTTTTTCACCTAGTTCGTTGCCTTGAAATCAATGGAAAGACAGAATTTCTCGCCACCACATGGCATGGTCAGGGTCTCACGGCATGCCATTCTGTTTTTATGAGAGGAAAAAAAGCATCACATTTTTTTTGCTAATAAAGTGGAGTTGAAGTTTAGTTTAGAGAGTCTTTTAGTCATGAAATCTGTGTATTATGGCAGTCTGGGGGACAGGACGGGAGAAAGGAGCTTGACCTCAAATGAACTAAAATTCGGTGTGACTGACTAGGAAGACACATGCACTCATGTCCCAACTGATCTGACTGTTATCTCTGAACTACGGTAGTCTGGGGGGGGTGACAAAGGAGCAAAGGAGGGTTACCCCAAATATGGCCATATCTTGTGTGACTGAGCAGACACAGGAAGCTGTGATCCAAGTTCCTTTCTGATCTGGCTGTTACCTCTGTATGAAGGGATTCTGGAGGATGAGAAGGGAGCAAAGCAAAATTACCCGAAATACCCCCAAATTATGTGTGACTGACTGGGAACACACAGTCAGAGGTGATCCACATTTCTTCATGATATGGTTCTTATATCTGTCCTAGGGGAGCAAAGGAAGTGTACCCCAACATTTTGTGTGACAAGTAAACACAGTCAAGGAAGAAACTGACCCAAGTTCATTATCCCTAGATGACTTGTGAGTAAATTGGTAATTCAAAAACTGACTGCAGCCATGGTTGCTGCAACATGTGCAATAAATGATAGTGATCCCTCTACTCCCGAGGAAGATGTAGTTTGCCAAAGCCCACCAAAAGTTCCATCACCACCATCAGCACCAGCACTATTAATAAACCACCAAAAACAGTGAAGACGACAATGAGTCACATTCCAATGTTGATGGCATAGTGCAAGAAGGTGTAGCAGTTCAGCCAAATTCTGCATCTGACTATGAAATAAACAAGAACAAAAACACCTGTCCTGAAAGTAGTAGTGAACATTGTAAAAATCCCTCAAACGGGATAAGTACAAAGAAATTGTTTGAGACCTCTAAAACCTAGAGGAATAAAAAAGTAGTGGGCAAGAAGCGGAGGGGGATACTTAATATGACCTAATGACTGATGATGATAATGATGTAGATCTAGAATATATCCTTTCAGCATCCTCTTCTTCTTTAGAATATGTCCTTTCAGCATCCTCTTCTTTTTTAGACTATGTCCTTTCAGCATCCTCTTCTTCTTTAGAATATGTCCTTTCAGCATCCTCTTCTTCTTTAGAATATGTCTTTTCAGCATCCTCTTCTTCTTTAGACTATGTCCTTTCAGCATCCTCTTCTTCTTTAGAATATATCCTTCAGCATCCTCCTCTTCTTCAAATACAGATGAAGTTCTGAGTGAAAGAGATGACATGGACAGAAAGTTAGCTGACAGGCAAAGCCTCAGTCTTCCACCACTGAAAAGGAGCACTGTGCCTGTCTATAAACTGTCTAAGAAAACAATTAGACGGCTCGACTCTTGACAAGCAAAGATGCCAAAAAATATGCAGTTATCATGTCAGTCATCATCAGCATCATCGCTGATTACAAATCCAAGTCCCACTCAGCCACACACTGGAAGTGTAGCACCTGTGATACCTAGTAGTAGTACAATATCAGCAATATCCAGCCCCAGTAGTAGAGGTAGCCTCTGAGGAATCCCACAGTCTATGAAGTCCACAGTATGGAGATACTTCTCTCAGGATCCAAAAGCTAAGCATGTTGTTATCTGTTGTTTATGTAAGAAGCATGTGAGCAGGAGAAAGCAGGCTCACACCTAGGTATCTCCTCAATGAATTCCCACCTGTAGCACAGCCACAGATCTGACTGGGAGTCACGCTATCAACAGATCAAAAGGGCCACAACTAGCAGCAACAGAAGTACTCCTAAATGTTCTCCGGGACTCTGGGCTACATAATAGAAGTATTATTGATGTGTCAGAGAGTGTGCAGAGATTTTCTGCTTCTGCTACAGAGGAGTATGATTATGAGTTTGTTATTAGAGATGACAAGAGTAGTGATGAGCGAGCGTGCTCGGCCGATGCTCGGATCGGCTCGAGCATCGCTCTGCTCGGCACATGGCGGTACTCGTCGAGTACCGCCATGTGCTCTCCCGCCATGTTCGGGTGGCGGGGATCTGTGCCGGAAGAGGCACAGATCACAAGACGCTCCGCTGGACCACCAGGGACTTGAGGTACGGGGGCATTGCGGAGATGAAGGGGGCATAGAGGAGATGAAGGGGGACATTGTGGAAGAGGGGCATAGCGGAGATGAAGGGGCACATTGTGGAAGAGGGGCATAGCGGAGATGAAGGGGCACATTGTGGAAGACGGGCATAGCGGAGCTGAAGGGGGACATTGCGGAGCTGAAGGGGGCATTCGGAGATGAAGGGGGCATAGCGGAGATGAAGGGGGCATTGACCAGGCACCCTCCCCTCATCAGAGCAGGGGGTGCCTGGTGTCGCCCCATTCATTCCAATGGGGCTCGGGTGCTCGGCCGAGCACTCGAGCCTCAGAGGGTGCTCGGTCAGAGCACCCGAGCACCCGAGCATCCGGGTGCTCGCTCAACACTAGACAAGAGTCATAAAATCCCTACACATATCGCCAATCCCCACCACCACCACCACCACCACCACCACTGCATCCACAAGTCATGCCATTAAATCAATAAAGTTACACAGTTCTTCTATTATGTTCTGCCATACCACACTCACTAAGTTCTTAGAAAAAACTCAAAATCTGCACAAAAATAATGCAAAAGTACGCCTAAATGTAAAATGCATTCCAGAGAATGCTTAATTTAGCCGATTACTATAAGGATAAGCCAAGTGCTACCTGTACTACTCTGAAACCTAAAAGCAAATTTGATCCGCCCAATATCAATCCTGTTATTTGATCGTTCACCCGGAGCCTTATCGCTGATTGTAAACACATTGTCAGGGGGTGACTAAGAAATAACAACACTGACAATTACAGATGAAATTAAGATAAAACTTTATTAACCCTTTAAGGACCGGGAAAATCTGAGGTCGTTTTCCCTTAAGGACCGGAGCAATTCTGACCTTTTTGACTGTGTCTTTGTTCAGCAATGTTTTCCCTCTTAGGCTTTTATTCCACCCCCATAAATTATATACTGTTTTTTTAAGCACAAATAGGGCTTTCATTTGATACCCTACATATATGGATAACCCACCATTCACTTTATTAAAATTAAAAAAAAGGTAAAAAAAAAGGTAAAAAAACCATCATTTTTGGTTTTTCTCTTTGGATCAATTGGGCACAAAGGGTTAAAATTTTATGGAGACTGCATGAAAGGTATGACCGGTCAGTCATACCTACAAAATGCACAGTTTAAAGTGGCCACTGTCCCCCCTGGGTGAAAATCCCCATGTCCCTTTTTCCCACCCTATTTTGACACTTTTTTTTATCTGTGACATTTGGCGGTGTATATAAGCGTATCACATAGCTCCACAACAATCACACTTCCACTTTTGTTCAATTAGATTATTTTTTTTTTTAAATAAAATATTTTTGTAAAAAAAAAAAAAAAGTGTTTTGTGTTTTGTGTAAAAAAAAAAAAAAAAAAAATTATTGCAGGTCAGAAATTGACCTGCATTTAGCAAGCCTTTGGCACCAGCAGTGAAGGGGTTAATACCCCTAGCTGCTGTATTTTCTTTCACCACTAGGTGTCTCCTGTCTACTTCTGTCTCCGTTACTTTCATAGCAACGGAGCCAGAGGCAGACTTGACAGGCACAGACAGCATGCTTTCTTTGCTGTCTCTGTCTGTCACTTTGCCGGTACATGTGATCGCTGGAACGGCGATCGCATGAACCAGCAAAGGCAAGAAGGGCTGAGACTGAATGCCCCGGTCTCGGATCGTTCAGTCTCAGCCTGGAATTAATGATAGCAGCGTGCACGGAGGCACGCTGCTATCATTTAAGCCATGACGGTCCTGGACCGTCATGGGTCCTTAAGGGGACTGCAACCCATGACGGTCCAGGACTGTCATGGGTCCTTAAGGTGTTAAGTACAATAATGGCAGGAAATGAAGAAACAGGCTGGTGGCAACAAATGACACAACAGTAGCAATAACAGTGACACGAAGTGGCAGCAGATAGTGACACACCTTCACGAGACCAGGGAGGAAACAGTGACCCACTTTCCTCACCCTTCACTAGGCAGGTGAGCAGTAACGGAATGGCCCTGGGACTCACACAGGTAGATGTGAGGACAGTGCGGGTACACCACACACACTGTATGAAGGGCACACCTTCACGAGACCAGGGAGGAATAGTGAACTCACTTTCCTCACCCTTCACTAGGCAGATGAGCGACAACGGAAAGGCCCTGGGACTCACACAGGTAGATGGGATAACAGTGAGGGTACTCCACGCACACGGTCTGAATGGCACACCTTCACAAGACCAGGGAGGAACAGTGAACTCACTTTCCTCACCCTTCACTAGGCAGATGAGCGACAACGGAAAGGCCCTGGGACTCACACAGGTAGATGGGATAACAGTGAGGGTACTCCACGCACAAGGTCTGAATGGCACACCTTCACAAGACCAGGGAGGAACAGTGAACTCGCTTTCCTCACCCTACACTAGACAGATGAGCAAGATCGTAATGGCCCTGGAACTCACACAGGTAGATGTGAGGACAGTGCAGAGCACTCCCACACAAACACAGTCGGCTGGAATAAAGGAGCGCAACAATACCCTAGAGGTAGGGTATACAATAGTCTGGTACCCGGTACTGAGCCAGGTAAGGCAACACACCAACCGGAACGGCCACGGGAGGTCAACACACGGAATGACCGACAAGCGCCGCTAACAGAAGCAAGCACAGAGCGGAAGGCACAGGCAACAAGGAAACCAAACCGAGGCACGGAATGGCAAATGAGCGCAACAACTGAGAGAGAACCAGGAGGCAGCCAATGGTCAGAGCCGGATCGGGTAGTCAGACGTCGCCAGTGGTCGGAACCGGATTGGGTAGTCAGACATCGCCAGGAGTCAGAGCTGGAACGGGTAGTCAGACGCAGCCAGTAGTCAGAGCCGGAACGGGTAGTCAGATGTAGCCAGGTAATACACAGGAACAGTAAAGGACCAACACAGCAATAAGCTCAGGTACACCACGAAAGGGCAAAGATAATGACTAGTGATGAGCGAGCACCCCAATGCTCGGGTGTTCGGGTGCTCTGACCGAGCACCCCCTGAGGCTCGAGTGCTCGGCCGAACACCCGAGCCCCATTGAAGTCAATGGGAGGACTCGAGCATTACACCAGGCACCCCCTGCTCTGATGAGGGGAGGGTGCCTGGTCCATAGGAAAAGGGCAGAAAAGGATGGAAACACCACAGAAATGGTTCAGGGACAGCATAGGGAGGATGTCTGGATGCATCTTGGACTCCAACATCGCTGCTGGGAACGATCTTTCGCCCGTAGTACGCCATTTTTACAGACTGACCGTAAAACACACAAAAAGGAAAATAAAAACGACTTTAGGCGAAAAATTGTTACCAAACAATATTTGCTGTATATTTACTTGTATATCATCTGCAAATTATCCCAAAAATTTCCTTGATTTTCGGAAGTGAGGCCATGATTAAGAGGGAAACGTGCGCAGAGGCAAATTCTCCCAAAAATTTCCTTGATTTTCAGAACTGAGGCCATGATTAAGAGGGAAACGTGCACAGAGGCAAATTCTCCCAAAAATTTCCTTGATTTTCAGAACTGAGGCCATGATTAAGAGGGAAACGTGCACAGAGGCAAATTCTCCCAAAAATTTCCTTGATTTTATTGAACTGAGGCCATGATTAAGAGGGAAACGTGCGCTGAGCCGACCATCTAAAACATTATGGGTGAGGGTCTGCTGCAGAGCTGACCATCCTAAACATTATATGCGAAGGCCCGCTAGTGAGCTGACGCTATAAAACATTATATGAGAGGGCCCGCTAGAGAGCTGACCCAATAAAACATTATATGAGAAGGCCCGCTGGTGAGCTGACCTATATAAAAATTGGCAAACAGGGCCCGCTGGTGAGCTGGCCCTATATAAAAATTATATCACAGGGCCCGCTGGTGAGCTGGCCCTATATAAAAATTATAGCACAGGGCATATGGAAGAGGAGGAGGAGGATGAGAAGATTAAGAGTCAACCATATACCCGTTTTTTGGGTGGAAGGGGTGAATGGGAATACAGAGTATTCACATCATTGTAAATAACATATATAAAGTGAGTTTATGTTCCCCCGGGGCTTTCCTCCAGTGGAGTGGAGAAGTCAGGGGAAATCCAGGCCTTGTTCATTTTTATAAGTGTCAACCTATCAGCATTGTCGGTGGAAAGGCGGATACGCTTATCTGTTATGATGCCACCAGCAGCACTAAATACCCGCTCAGACAGAACGCTGGCGGCAGGGCAGGCCAGCACCTCCAAGGCGTAGAGTGCCAGTTCATACCACGTGTCCAGCTTGGACACCCAGTAGTTGTAAGGCACAGAGGGATCATTGAGGACGCTGACACGGTCTGCTACGTACTCCTTCACCATCTTCCAAAACTTTTCCCTCCTTGTGACACTAGGCTGCGCATCAGGGTGAGGGTGCTGGCGGGGTGTCATGAAGGTGTCCCACGCCTTGGAGAGTGTTGCCCTGCCTTTCTCGGAACTGCTGTGTGCTCCCCTTTTCTCCCCTTCTCGGTTGGCCAAGGTAGCACGTACTCTGCCGCCAGCGTTGTCAGATGGAAAATTTTGGAGCAATTTTTCGACAAGAACCTTCTGGTATTGCAACATTTTGCTTGTCCTCTCCACCGGAGGAATGAGAGATGAGAAATTCTCTTTGTAGCGGGGGTCCAGAAGGGTGAACACCCAGTAATCCGTGTTGTCTAAAATGCGTACAACGAGTGGGTCACGGGAAAGGCAGCCTAACATAAAGTCAGCCATGTGTGCCAGAGTACCAACAGTCAAGATTTCGCTGTCCTCACCAGGAGGATGACTCTCAATATCCTCATCCTCTTCCTCCTCTTCTGCCCACCCACGCTGAAGAGATGGAACTAAAGTTCCATGGCTACCCTCTGTAGCGGAGGCAACCGTGTCTTCCTCCTCCTCCTCCTCCTCCTCCTCCGCCTCCTCCAATTGTCGCTGAGAAGACGAAGTGAGGGTGCTCTGGCTATCACCTTGTGTAAGCTCTTCCTCCCCCATTTCCACCTCTTCCACATGCAAAGCGTCGGTTTTAATTGTGAGCAGCGAGCGTTTCAGTAGACACAGAAGTGGGATGGTTACACTGATAATAGCGTTATCGCCGCTCACCATCTGTGTCGATTCCTCAAAATTGCGTAAAACCTCGCAGAGGTCTGACATCCATTCCCACTCCTCACTTCTGATTACAGGAAGTTGAACGGAGAGGCGACGACCGTGTAACAGCTGGTACTCCACTACTGCCCTCTGCTGCTCACAAAGCCGGGCCAACATGTGGAAGGTGGAGTTCCAGCGCGTGCTCACGTCACACAGCAGCCGGTGAGCTGGCAATTGTAAGCGCTGCTGCAGCTTCAACAGGCCGGCTGAAGCTGTTGATGACTTACGGAAATGTGCACACACGCGGCGCACCTTGGTCAAGAGATCATGCACATTGGGGTAGGTTTTTAGAAATCGCTGCACCACTAAATTAAATACATGCGCTAGGCATGGTACGTGTGTGAGCTTGCCGAGCTCCAAAGCCGCCACCAAGTTACGCCCATTATCACACACAACCATGCCTGCTTGCAGGTTGAGTGGCGAGAGCCACTGCTCGGTCTGGTGACTAATCCCCTGCAACAGCTCTGAGGCCGTGTGCTGTTTGTCCCCAAGGCAGATCAGCTTCAGCACGGCCTGTTGACGCTTCCCCACTGCAGTGCTACACTGCTTCCAGCTACTGGCTGATGGGGGAGTGGCGGTGTGTGTAGAGAATTCGGAGGTGGAAACGGAGGAGGAGGAGCCAATAACGTAGGTGCTGGTGGAAACCCTGATGGAGGTAGGGCCCGCAATCCTCGGCGTGGGTAGCACCCGTGCCATCCCAGGGTCCGAGTCGCTCCCAGCCTCCACGACATTCACCCAGTGTGCCGTCAGGGAAATGTAGCGTCCCTGGCCACAAGCACTTGTCCATGTGTCAGTCGTTAAGTGGACCTTCCCAGTAACTGCGTTGGTCAGGGCACGGGTGATGTTACGGGACACATGGTGGTGTAATGCGGGGATGGCACACCGGGAAAAGTAGTGGCGGCTGGGGACCGCGTACCGAGGGACAGCTGCTGCCATCAGGCTGCGGAAGGACTCAGTGTCCACAAGCCTAAATGGCAGCATTTCGATGGCCAGTAATTTTGAAAGGTGTGAGGTTAGTGCTATGGCCTGTGGGTGGGTGGCTGGGTACTTTCTCTTGCGCTCAAATGCCTGGGGTAACGACATTTGGACGCTGTGCTGGGACAGGGAAGTGGATGTGGTCGCTGATGGTGCTTCAGATGGTACAGGTGCAGGGCGGGAGGTATGCGGGCCTGCGCCTTCGACAGGCGATTGGCCGGCACCGAAAACAGGGGAAGAGGAGGCAGTGGTGTGGCCTGCAGACACAGATGGGCGATCCAGGCGTTCCTCCCACTTACTACGGTGCTTGGATGCCATGTGTCGGATCATGCTGGTGGTGGTGAGGTTTCTAGTGTTCATGCCTCGGCTCATTCTGGTGTGGCACAGGTTGCAAACTACAATTCTTTTGTCGTCCGCACTTTCCTTAAAAAAACGCCATACCGCGGAACACCTACCCCTTGGCAAGGTAGATTTACGCAAGGGGGTGCTCCGTGGAACATTTGCGGGCCGGTTTGGTGCGGTCCGCCTTCTTTCTGTAGCCACACCACTGCCTCTTCCAGCCTGTTGCGGTGCTGCAGATGGCTCACCCTCAGGACTGCTGTCATCGCTCGGCTCTACACCTTCCCAGGTGGGGTCAGTCACCTCATCGTCCACCAAGTCCTCCTCCACTTCCTCACTCTGATCATCCTCCTCAAGTCTTGATCCCACCACATACTGTCACGGTTTATTATGACTCTCAGACACAAGTTTTAGGTAAAAAAAATCAATTTTATTGAAATAATAAATGATAACTTAGGATGGCAATAACATACATATATATATATACAGAATATAGCACAGAGAGAAGGCAGACTCTACCGGTCCTGTCAATATACCGGACAGGACAGTCTTTAGGCTCTACCGGCCTTGCCAATACCGGGTAAGGCAACCTGCAGATGGAATAGCATAACGGTTTTACCGGCCTTACCAAATTACCGGGCAAGGCAGCCTCAATAGATACACAATGTAGGCTCTACCGGCCCTGCCAATACCGGGTAAGGCAACCTCAGATGGAATGTGGTAAAAGGTTCTACCGGCCTTACCAATACCGGGCAGGGCAGCCCAGAGATAATAGCAGCAGTCAGATGGAACTGGCAAATTAGCAGAATCGTTAAGCAACAAGGCTTTGGAGCAAACCAGCGTCCGCACGCTGGAAACAACACTGAATAGTATAGCCGTAGACTTAGCGAGCAAACCAGTGACCGCACACTGGAGTAACAAGCGAGTAGTATAGCCGCAAGGCTTAGGAGCAAACCAGCGTCCGCACGCTGGGACCAACACAGATTAGTATAGCTGATAGGCTTTGGAGCAAACCAGTGACCGCACACTGGCGTAACAAGCGAGTTTGTATAGCCGCAAGGCTTAGGAGCAAACCAGCGTCCGCACGCTGGGACCAACACAGATTTGTATAGCTGAAAGGCTTTGGAGCAAACCAGTGACCGCACACTGGTGTAACAAGTGAGTTAGTATAGCCGCAAGGCTTAGGAGCAAACCAGCGTCCGCACGCTGGGACCAACACAGAATTGTATAGCTGATAGGCTTTGGAGCAAACCAGTGACCGCACACTGGTGTAACAAGCGAGTTTGTATAGCCGCAAGGCTTAGGAGCAAACCAGCGTCCGCACGCTGGGACCAACACAGATTTGTATAGCTGATAGGCTTTGGAGCAAACCAGTGACCGCACACTGGTGTAACAAGCGAGTTTGTATAGCCGCAAGGCTTAGGAGCAAACCAGCGTCCGCACGCTGGGACCAACACAGATTTGTATAGCTGAAAGGCTTAGGAGCAAACCAGTGACCGCACACTGGTGTAACAAGTGAGTTTGTATAGCCGCAAGGCTTAGGAGCAAACCAGCGTCCGCACGCTGGGACCAACACAGATTTGTATAGCTGATAGGCTTTGGAGCAAACCAGTGACCGCACACTGGTGTAACAAGCGAGTTAGTATAGCCGCAAGGCTTGGGAGCAAACCAGCGTCTGCACGCTGGGACCAACACGGAATTGTAGCAATGTCACCAACGCGACCAGGCAGAAGGTCGCCAGGATACTGAAGACAGGTGATGAGATGACAGGAACCAGCAACGATCAGTCAGGTCAGAAAACAGCAGAGAAGTTCAGCAGGAACTGCAACACCAGAGACTAGGCCGGAACCAGGACTGGAAGTACTTCAGCATGCAGGAAACACTGGAACAGTAGAGATCAGGAACTCAGGAACACATGAGATCAGGAACTCAGGAACACTGGAACAGAGGCCCAGCTATCACTAGCATAGTGATAGCAAGAAGGTCAGAAACAACACGAAAGGGCACTCAAAGGGTGCCCAATCCAGGTTTAAATAGTCAATAAGAGGCGGGCTATCTGCAGACAGCCAATAGAAGCCCCCTACTGGTGACAGACAAGTAACTGCAGCAAATCACGGGCACCGTGATAGTACCCCCCTTTCAAAGACCCCCTCTCCTAGAATAGGGTTTAGGTTTCTGCGGGTAATTGGCATGAAAGGCCCTAGTTAACCTAGGTGCATGAAGGTCCGTACTATCCACCCATGACCGATCCTCAGGACCATACCCTTTCCAATGTACCAGGTACTGTACCCTTCCTCTAAGCCTACGGGAATCAATAATGCTCTGAACCTCGTACTCCTCCTGGCCCTCGACCTCAACAGGTCCTGGCACCACAGGTGTGGTAGTATAGCGATTGCAAACCAGAGGCTTAAGAAGGGACACATGGAACACATTATGGATACGCATGGATGCAGGTAGGTCTAGTGCATAGGAGACAGGGTTAATTTTGCGAATAACTCTGTATGGACCAATGAACCGAGGAGCCAACTTATTAGACGGAACCTGCAGCTTGAGATTTCTGGAGGAAAGCCATACTCTATCCCCAACCTGAAAGGAAACCGCTGGAAGCCTTCTGCGATTAGCATGGCGCTGATGACGCTGAAATGACTGACCAAGTGCCCTCTGAACTTGTGCCCATGTGGAACGGAGTTGCTCGATATGCTCATCCAGAGCTGGAATCTGTTGCGTCTGAAATGAGTCTGGAAGCAAACAGGGCTGGAACCCATAATTAATCAGAAACGGAGAGCTCCCAGATGAAGAATTGACCGCACAGTTCCTGGCGAACTCTGCCCAAGGCAACAAGTCGGACCAATTATCATGATGGTCAGTAACGAAACAACGGAGAAATTGTTCCAAGCCCTGATTAGCTCGTTCAGCGGCTCCATTGGTCTGGGGATGGTAGGCAGAGGAGAAGGACAGCTGTATGCCCATCTGTTGGCAAAATGCCCTCCAAAATCTAGACACAAACTGGCTCCCCCTGTCAGACACCAGTACCCTAGGCACTCCATGCAACCGGAATACTTCTCTGGCGAACACCATTGCCAATTCCTTCGCTGAAGGAAGACCACGGAGGGGCACGAAATGAGCCATTTTAGAAAACCTGTCCACCACCATGAATATAAAGGAGTACCCCTTCGACATAGGCAACTCCCCCATAAAATCAATGGAAACATGAGACCAGGGGCGTTCGCCATTAGGCACCGGTTGAAGCAAGCCCACAGGGAGATGTCTCGGGGTCTTAGCGCGGGCGCAGGTGGCACAGGCATTCGTAAATTCGGCACAATCGTTTCTCATGGAAGGCCACCAAAATAACTGAGAAAGGGACCATAACAGTTGGTCTCTACCAATATGTCCCGCAGCCTTAGAGGAATGGTAGGTTTCGAGCAGCCTAGTACGAAATGATTCAGCGACAAAACATTTGCCCACTGGGGTTTCATGGGGAGCGGACCCCTGAGAGGCCAGGATCTCCTCCCCTAGAGGAGAAGTGATACTCGTGCGTATAGTAGCCAGTATTCTATCAGGTTGGATGATAGGAGCTGGTGCTTCCACTCTGTCACTGTCGGCCTCAAATTGTCTTGACAGTGCATCAGCCCTGATATTTTTTGACCCTGGCAAATATGATACAATGAAATTAAATCGAGACAGGAACAGTGCCCACCTGGCCTGACGAGAGGACAATCTCTTGGCCTCCGAGAGATAGGTCAGATTCTTATGATCTGTTAGGATTAAGACAGGATTCTTAGTACCTTCAAGCAAATGACGCCATTCCTTAAGAGCAAGGATAATGGCCAATAATTCTCTGTCACCTATCTCATAGTGGCTTTGAGTGACAGTCAACTTTTTAGAGAAAAACCCACAAGGTCTGAGAGTTCCACCTTTCTCGTGTCGCTGCGAAAGTACTGCCCCGACCCCAATATCTGAGGCATCAACCTCTAACGTAAATGGAAGTAAAGGATTGGGGTGGGATAACACAGGAGCCGCAGCAAATGCCAGCTTCAAATTCTCAAAGGCTTTCTCAGCAGATACCGGCCAACAAGAAGGATTAGCACCCTTGTGCGTAAGATCGGACAGAGGTTTGACAATGGAAGAAAAGTTCTTAATAAACCTCCTATAATAATTAGCGAAACCCAGGAAACGCTGTATGGCTTTAAGACCCTTGGGTTTTGGCCATTGTAGGACAGCTGACAACTTTTCTTTGTCCATGGCAATGCCATCATTGCCAATTATGAACCCCAAGAATGGCACACTGGTTCTATGAAACTCACATTTTTCCATTTTACAAAATAATTTGTTCTCACGGAGTCGTAGCAATACTGCGGATACATCTTTGATGTGCTGTGCCATGTTTTGGGAGTAAATCAGTATATCGTCGAGGTACACCACAACACATGTCTGTAACATATCTCTCAGAACATCATTTATCAGTTCCTGGAAAACTGCGGGTGCATTACACAGCCCAAAAGGCATTACTAGATACTCGTAGTGCCCAGCTCGAGTATTAAAGGCAGTTTTCCACTCATCACCTGCTCGAATGCGAACCAGATTGTAAGCGGCCCGTAGGTCCAACTTGGTAAATATCGAAGCGCCCTTAAGCCTGTCAAAAAGCTCGGTGATGAGTGGTATTGGGTATGCGTTTTTAGCCATTAGTTTATTCAAGCCCCGGTAGTCAATGCATGGTCTTAATTCGCCATTTTTCTTTTTTACAAAAAAGAACCCAGCCCCAGCTGGAGAGGTAGATTTACGTATGATCCCTCTAGCAAGGGCATCAGAAATGTAATCCTCCATAGCCTTATTTTCATCACAAGATAATGGATAAGTGCGTCCTTTCGGAGGTACTGCACCAGGCTGCAATTCAATGCAACAATCATAAGGTCTATGCTGGGGTAGCATACTAGCCTCTCCTTTGCTAAAAACATCGCCAAACTGTTGGTACACATCCGGCATAGCAGAGGAGGTGCACATGACCTTAATAGGCTGGATGACGCACTTTTCCATACAAAACTGGGACCAAGCAGCAATTTCACACTTTTTCCAATCGAATTGTGGGTTATGTAACTGTAACCACGGAAATCCCAATATCACCGCATGGTGCGGGGAATTAATCAGTTGAAACTGCTGCTCTTCTCTGTGAAGTGCCCCAATAGTCATAGACAATGGCATAGTTTCAAATATAACCTGAGGCGGTTCTAAGGGTCTACCATCAATCGCTTCAATAGTCAAGGGGTTTTCTCTTTCAATGCGTGGAACTCCGTGCAATTCAGCAAAGGTATTATCCATAAAATACCCTGCTGCACCGGAGTCAACCAAGGCCAAAACCTCCACAGAGCGTTGTGCCCAAGACAATACCACCTGTATGGTGGGTTTCATTATGCCCGACACTGGGGACGATTGTACACCACCTAGGGCCTGTCCCCCAAGATACCCTAGGTGTGTGCGTTTCCCGGACGTACCGGACAGGAATTTAGCAAGTGCCCTTTTTTACCGCAGTATAAACATAACCCTTGTTTTTTGCGATATAGTCTCTCTGCCTTGGATAGTCTAGTGAAGCCTATTTCCATAGGTTCACTTGTTTCCCGTACTGGTTCACTAGACTTCAATGCCAAGGGAGGGATGGGTGGGCAAAACATGCTACTAGGCTCATTATTTTTTGACCGTAACTTACGATCTCTGGCAATTGATCTCTCACGTATTCTGGAGTCAATTATCATAACATACTCAATGTAATCATCTAGATCAATAGGTAGATCTTTAGCAGCGATTTCGTCTTTAATGTGGTCATTCAGGCCTTGAGAGAAGGCTGCCAATAATGCCTCGTTATTCCAACCTACCTCTGCTGCCAATGTGCGGAATTCGATGGCATAGTCGCCCACTGTACGCCTGCCCTGTTGTATCTCCATAAGGCGTTTGGCAGCAGAGGTGGTTCTACCAGGAGGCTCAAACACTCTTCGAAAGGAACGCACAAATTCACTAAAGTTCTTAGTACAAGGTTTAGCATTCTCCCACAAGGGGTTAGCCCAGGCCAATGCTCTGCCAGTGAGCAGTGATATCGTGAACCCCACTTTACTACGATCATTGGGAAATGCGTGTGCCGTCAATTCCATAAAGATTTCGAGTTGATTGATGAACCCTCTGCAGAGACTAGGGTCACCATCATATCTTAGCGGCAAGGGTGCAGAAGCCGTTAACCCTTTAGCAGTACCCCCTAGGGGTCTGGTATCACTTTCCGGTGTCTGACTTGGCGAGACCACCGGGCTAGAGCTAGATTGGTCAGCAGGTACCGTGCGTTCAAGGATCGTTTGAATTGCAACTGCCAACTGATCCAAACGTTGCTCGAGCACATCCATCCTCCAATGGATATTCTGTGCGTTACCTTGACCCTTGCTGTCTGAGGTCATGGCCCTTTCGTACTGTCACGGTTTATTATGACTCTCAGACACAAGTTTTAGGTAAAAAAAATCAATTTTATTGAAATAATAAATGATAACTTAGGATGGCAATAACATACATATATATATATACAGAATATAGCACAGAGAGAAGGCAGACTCTACCGGTCCTGTCAATATACCGGACAGGACAGTCTTTAGGCTCTACCGGCCTTGCCAATACCGGGTAAGGCAACCTGCAGATGGAATAGCATAACGGTTTTACCGGCCTTACCAAATTACCGGGCAAGGCAGCCTCAATAGATACACAATGTAGGCTCTACCGGCCCTGCCAATACCGGGTAAGGCAACCTCAGATGGAATGTGGTAAAAGGTTCTACCGGCCTTACCAATACCGGGCAGGGCAGCCCAGAGATAATAGCAGCAGTCAGATGGAACTGGCAAATTAGCAGAATCGTTAAGCAACAAGGCTTTGGAGCAAACCAGCGTCCGCACGCTGGAAACAACACTGAATAGTATAGCCGTAGACTTAGCGAGCAAACCAGTGACCGCACACTGGAGTAACAAGCGAGTAGTATAGCCGCAAGGCTTAGGAGCAAACCAGCGTCCGCACGCTGGGACCAACACAGATTAGTATAGCTGATAGGCTTTGGAGCAAACCAGTGACCGCACACTGGCGTAACAAGCGAGTTTGTATAGCCGCAAGGCTTAGGAGCAAACCAGCGTCCGCACGCTGGGACCAACACAGATTTGTATAGCTGAAAGGCTTTGGAGCAAACCAGTGACCGCACACTGGTGTAACAAGTGAGTTAGTATAGCCGCAAGGCTTAGGAGCAAACCAGCGTCCGCACGCTGGGACCAACACAGAATTGTATAGCTGATAGGCTTTGGAGCAAACCAGTGACCGCACACTGGTGTAACAAGCGAGTTTGTATAGCCGCAAGGCTTAGGAGCAAACCAGCGTCCGCACGCTGGGACCAACACAGATTTGTATAGCTGATAGGCTTTGGAGCAAACCAGTGACCGCACACTGGTGTAACAAGCGAGTTTGTATAGCCGCAAGGCTTAGGAGCAAACCAGCGTCCGCACGCTGGGACCAACACAGATTTGTATAGCTGAAAGGCTTAGGAGCAAACCAGTGACCGCACACTGGTGTAACAAGTGAGTTTGTATAGCCGCAAGGCTTAGGAGCAAACCAGCGTCCGCACGCTGGGACCAACACAGATTTGTATAGCTGATAGGCTTTGGAGCAAACCAGTGACCGCACACTGGTGTAACAAGCGAGTTAGTATAGCCGCAAGGCTTGGGAGCAAACCAGCGTCTGCACGCTGGGACCAACACGGAATTGTAGCAATGTCACCAACGCGACCAGGCAGAAGGTCGCCAGGATACTGAAGACAGGTGATGAGATGACAGGAACCAGCAACGATCAGTCAGGTCAGAAAACAGCAGAGAAGTTCAGCAGGAACTGCAACACCAGAGACTAGGCCGGAACCAGGACTGGAAGTACTTCAGCATGCAGGAAACACTGGAACAGTAGAGATCAGGAACTCAGGAACACATGAGATCAGGAACTCAGGAACACTGGAACAGAGGCCCAGCTATCACTAGCATAGTGATAGCAAGAAGGTCAGAAACAACACGAAAGGGCACTCAAAGGGTGCCCAATCCAGGTTTAAATAGTCAATAAGAGGCGGGCTATCTGCAGACAGCCAATAGAAGCCCCCTACTGGTGACAGACAAGTAACTGCAGCAAATCACGGGCACCGTGATACATACTCAGTCATTGACAACTGTATAACATTCTCCTCAACAAGGTCTTGAGACGGAAATAGTGGTTGATTTAATGGCAACTGTGTCTCATCATCATCATCATCATCCACTACTTCCTTTGACCTTAAATGCCGTTCACATCTGTCATCTTCTTGTGATTGGGTAGCCTCTAGAGGTTGTGAATCAGGGCACAAGATGTCATGTTCCTCTGCAAGCGTGCTTGGAGAGAGGGTCAAATGAAGGATTGGTGATGAGACGAGCTCCTCACTATATCCCAGTGTGGGATCACTTCTTTGACCAGACCGTGTATGGTGGGAGGAAGGATGATCAGAGTGAGGATTATGTTGACCAGACTCTTGGCTACTGAGAGTGGACTTGGTGGAAGACAGGGTGGTGCTTAACCGACTGGAAGCAGTATCAGCTGTCATCCAACCGACCACCTGTTCGCAGTGGTCGGACCTCGAGAGTGATGTCCTGCGACGCCCTGTAAAATTACACATGAAGCTAGGTATGGTGGATGTCTTTCTTTCTTGTGCTCTGGCACCAGGCACAGTTTCTCCGCGTCCTGACCCGCGCCCTGAACTTTCAGGATCACGTCCACTTCCCCGTCCCTTTTTACCCGCCTTCTTCATCTTACACAGAATATGTGACTTTAATATTTGAGTTTGAAAACTTAACAGTATTTCTTATTATTCTGCAACTGTACAGAGTACACAGAATAGGCTGCTAAACTGCGGTGAAACACACTGAATGGAATATGTGACTTTAATATTTGAGTTTGAAAACTTAACAGTATTTCTTATTATTCTGCAACTGTACAGAGTACACAGAATAGGCTGCTAAACGGCGGTGAAACACACTGAATGGAATATGTGACTTTAATATTTGAGTTTGAAAACTTAACAGTATTTCTTATTATTCTGCAACTCTGCAGAGTACACAGAATAGGCTGCTAAACGGCGGTGAAACACACTGAATGGAATATGTGACTTTGATATTTTAGTTTGAAGACTTAACAGTATTTCTTATTATTCTGCAACTGTACAGAGTACACAGAATAGGCTGCTAAACGGCGGTGAAACACACTGAATGGAATATGTGACTTTAATATTTGAGTTTGAAAACTTAACAGTATTTCTTATTATTCTGCAACTCTGCACAGTACACAGAATAGGCTGCTAAACGGCGGTGAAACACACTGAATGGAATATGTGACTTTAATATTTGAGTTTGAAAACTTAACAGTATTTCTTATTATTCTGCAACTCTGCAGAGTACACAGAATAGGCTGCAAAACGGCGGTGAAACACACTGAATGGAATATGTGACTTTAATATTTGAGTTTGAAAACTTAACAATATTTCTTATTATTCTGCAACTGTACAGAGTACACAGAATAGGCTGCTAAACTGCGGTGAAACACACTGAATGGAATATGTGACTTTAATATTTGAGTTTGAAAACTTAACAGTATTTCTTATTATTCTGCAACTGTACAGAGTACACAGAATAGGCTGCTAAACTGCGGTGAAACACACTGAATGGAATATGTGACTTTAATATTTGAGTTTGAAAACTTAACAGTATTTCTTATTATTCTGCAACTCTGCAGAGTACACAGAATAGGCTGCTAAACGGCGGTGAAACACACTGAATGGAATATGTGACTTTGATATTTTAGTTTGAAGACTTAACAGTATTTCTTATTATTCTGCAACTGTACAGAGTACACAGAATAGGCTGCTAAACGGCGGTGAAACACACTGAATGGAATATGTGACTTTAATATTTGAGTTTGAAAACTTAACAGTATTTCTTATTATTCTGCAACTCTGCACAGTACACAGAATAGGCTGCTAAACGGCGGTGAAACACACTGAATGGAATATGTGACTTTAATATTTGAGTTTGAAAACTTAACAGTATTTCTTATTATTCTGCAACTCTGCAGAGTACACAGAATAGGCTGCTAAACGGCGGTGAAACACACTGAATGGAATATGTGACTTTAATATTTGAGTTTGAAAACTTAACAGTATTTCTTATTATTCTGCAACTGTACAGAGTACACAGAATAGGCTGCTAAACTGCGGTAAAACACACTGAATGGAATATGTGACTTTAATATTTGAGTTTGAAAACTTAACAGTATTTCTTATTATTCTGCAACTGTACAGAGTACACAGAATAGGCTGCTAAACTGCGGTGAAACACACTGAATGGAATATGTGACTTTAATATTTGAGTTTGAAAACTTAACAGTATTTCTTATTATTCTGCAACTCTGCAGAGTACACAGAATAGGCTGCTAAACGGCGGTGAAACACACTGAATGGAATATGTGACTTTGATATTTTAGTTTGAAGACTTAACAGTATTTCTTATTATTCTGCAACTGTACAGAGTACACAGAATAGGCTGCTAAACGGCGGTGAAACACACTGAATGGAATATGTGACTTTAATATTTGAGTTTGAAAACTTAACAGTATTTCTTATTATTCTGCAACTGTACAGAGTACACAGAATAGGCTGCTAAACGGCGGTGAAACACACTGAATGGAATATGTGACTTTAATATTTGAGTTTGAAAACTTAACAGTATTTCTTATTATTCTGCAACTCTGCACAGTACACAGAATAGGCTGCTAAACGGCGGTGAAACACACTGAATGGAATATGTGACTTTAATATTTGAGTTTGAAAACTTAACAGTATTTCTTATTATTCTGCAACTCTGCAGAGTACACAGAATAGGCTGCTAAACGGCGGTGAAACACACTGAATGGAATATGTGACTTTAATATTTGAGTTTGAAAACTTAACAGTATTTCTTATTATTCTGCAACTGTACAGAGTACACAGAATAGGCTGCTAAACTGCGGTGAAACACACTGAATGGAATATGTGACTTTAATATTTGAGTTTGAAAACTTAACAGTATTTCTTATTATTCTGCAACTGTACAGAGTACACAGAATAGGCTGCTAAACTGCGGTGAAACACACTGAATGGAATATGTGACTTTAATATTTGAGTTTGAAAACTTAACAGTATTTCTTATTATTCTGCAACTCTGCAGAGTACACAGAATAGGCTGCTAAACGGCGGTGAAACACACTGAATGGAATATGTGACTTTGATATTTTAGTTTGAAGACTTAACAGTATTTCTTATTATTCTGCAACTGTACAGAGTACACAGAATAGGCTGCTAAACTGCGGTGAAACACACTGAATGGAATATGTGACTTTAATATTTGAGTTTAAAAACTTAACAGTATTTCTTATTATTCTGCAACTGTACAGAGTACACAGAATAGGCTGCTAAACTGCGGTGAAACACACTGAATGGAATATGTGACTTTAATATTTGAGTTTGAAAACTTAACAGTATTTCTTATTATTCTGCAACTCTGCAGAGTACACAGAATAGGCTGCTAAACGGCGGTGAAACACACTGAATGGAATATGTGACTTTGATATTTTAGTTTGAAGACTTAACAGTATTTCTTATTATTCTGCAACTGTACAGAGTACACAGAATAGGCTGCTAAACTGCGGTGAAACACACTGAATGGAATATGTGACTTTAATATTTGAGTTTGAAAACTTAACAGTATTTCTTATTATTCTGCAACTGTACAGAGTACACAGAATAGGCTGCTAAACGGCGGTGAAACACACTGAATGGAATATGTGACTTTAATATTTGAGTTTGAAAACTTAACAGTATTTCTTATTATTCTGCAACTCTGCACAGTACACAGAATAGGCTGCTAAACGGCGGTGAAACACACTGAATGGAATATGTGACTTTAATATTTGAGTTTGAAAACTTAACAGTATTTCTTATTATTCTGCAACTGTACAGAGTACACAGAATAGGCTGCTAAACTGCGGTGAAACACACTGAATGGAATATGTGACTTTAATATTTGAGTTTGAAAACTTAACAGTATTTCTTATTATTCTGCAACTCTGCACAGTACACAGAATAGGCTGCTAAACGGCGGTGAAACACACTGAATGGAATATGTGACTTTAATATTTGAGTTTGAAAACTTAACAGTATTTCTTATTATTCTGCAACTGTACAGAGTACACAGAATAGGCTGCTAAACGGCGGTGAAACACACTGAATGGAATATGTGACTTTAATATTTGAGTTTGAAAACTTAACAGTATTTCTTATTATTCTGCAACTGTACAGAGTACACAGAATAGGCTGCTAAACTGCGGTGAAACACACTGAATGGAATATGTGACTTTAATATTTGAGTTTGAAAACTTAACAGTATTTCTTATTATTCTGCAACTCTGCACAGTACACAGAATAGGCTGCTAAACGGCGGTGAAACACACTGAATGGAATATGTGACTTTGATATTTTAGTTTGAAGACTTAACAGTATTTCTTCCTATTCTGCAACTCTGCACAGTACACAGAATGTGCTGCTAAACTGCGGCGAAGCACACTGAATGGAATATGTGACTTTGATATTTTAGTTTGAAGACTTAACAGTATTTCTTCCTATTCTGCAACTCTGCACAGTACACAGAATGTGCTGCTAAACTGCGGCGAAGCACACTGAATGGAATATGTGACTTTGATATTTTAGTTTGAAGACTTAACAGTATTTCTTCCTATTCTGCAACTCTGCACAGTACTCAGAATGTGCTGCTAAACTGCGGCGACGCACACTGAATGGAATACGTGACTTTGATATTTTAGTTTGAAGACTTAACAGAATGTGCTCTAATCTGCAACTTTGCACACTAAACAGAATGTGCTCTAATCTGCAACTTTGCACACTAAACAGAATGTGCTCTAATCTGCAACTTTGCACACTAAACAGAATGTGCTCTAATCTGCAACTGTGCACACTAAACAGAATGTGCTCTAATCTGCAACTTTTCACACTAAACAGAATATTTTTTTTTTTTTGTTTTTTTGTTTTTTTCCCCCCACACAAAATAACCTGCTGCCCCCACACACAGTAGTCCTAAAAAGGACTTTTGGTTCTTTTTTGTCACAATTTTTTTTTTTCCTCCCTACACTGCCTTTCCCTTCCTATCCTCAGCTCTCCCTGGCTCAGACTGAGCCGAACTCGATGGTCAGGTGCTATACAGCACCCGACCACGGGTTCTGGCCAGCCAATCAGTGTAATGCCAGCAGCCAACATGGCTGCTGGCATTACACCGATGTCAGAGCCTCCCTGCACGTTTATTGGCTGCGCAGCAGCCGCAAAACGTGCGGGGAGGAGACCTGAACATGGCGGGCGAGCACATGCGGTACTCGTACGAGTACCGCCATGTGCCGAGCAGAGCGATGCTCGAGCCGATCCGAGCATCGGCCGAGCATGCTCGCTCAACACTAATAATGACACAGGCTGAGGTTTAAAAACCCTGTCAGGTGGGCAGAGAGATGACCTCACCAACATGGTGACCTATAAGAATAGCGACTCAGAGCGACAGCTAGGAAGTAAATAATGTCGCTGTATAGCATTGTTCAATCTTGCTCAAGATGAACAGGTAGTAGTCAGACCAGCAGATAAGGGAGGTGTAATGGTTTGTTCGACTCACAGACACAGTGGTTTAGGATAGACATGTGCAAATTCATTCGGAGACACTCGGATTTCGTCGAAAATGGGGTCATTCGGAGACATTCGGCCAATCCGAAACTCAAGGGTCATTCGGAAAAAATGATCCGACTCCGAACAGCCCAGGTCCGAAATTCGTCGAAACTTTCGGAAGTTTCGGCAATCGACACATTTCCAAAAGTTTTGACTACTTTTGACCAGGACTTTTTTGTACTTCCTGTGCACGCTCAATTACTTTCCCTCCATAATTTTCCCTCCATGTCTCTAGTCTAATTCCATTCTCCGTTTCATGCACTACTTCCCTCTTTTGTCTGTATTTGAATAGCCTTCTTCATTTCATGATGGGGGTTGGACTAATGACACAGTCACACAGACAGACAGCCTGCATTTCCTCATTGCGTTGTTGGAGCTCAGAGAGAGAAGAGATTAGAGAGTGTACAGTTGTTGTGTAGGCAGGCAGGTAGCATTAGGCTAGGCGTAGGTAGGCACCCAGCATTAGTTCCAGTTATTGCAACTGCAAGAGCAAGTAATATTTGTTCCTGTGTAAAATATAAAAAAATACTAGGTATTTGTTTGAATACAGGGCCGGCCCTTACATGGGTCCCAGTGGGTCCATGGACCCAGGCGGCACTTTGACAGGGGCAGCAATTTGCCGTCCCATAGCATGTTTAATTTGTGCTCTTCCGCCAGTTCTGTGTTGCAGGGTGTCCCATCAGTGTGACTGTCAGCACCCGGGCAGCCCTATGCTCACTCAGTGGCGATGCCTGCTGGCTGCTTCACTGACGTGAATTATGTGATAGTGAAACATTATGCCTATTTTGTATTGTTTATCGCCCACCTAAAGTCAAGACTTGTGTAAATAGGTCTACCGCCCCAGATTTGCTAGAGAGGTTTTACAAATACAGGAGGGTGCCCCCTGTACAAAATGAGTCTAAACATTTGGGATCCCTAGTATGAGTGCACAACAGTGCATGATGTGTCCTGAACAGGATTGCTGTGAGGTGTCTCCACCCAGAAGGTGCTGGCCGGGCTGAGCTTCAACATTGTGACGAGTGACCAACTAAGGGCACCGTGCCAGACTTAATCTGCAGCCATAGCATCACCCCCTCCTACTCTCCGGGTCCCGCTGACTGGCAATAACAGGTGAGTCACTAAGAGATCTGAAGCCTTTCTGGAAGTCCTTTCACTTGGAAAGGGGCTAGGTATTACTTGGGGAGTTGCCTCGTGTGTGTCAGTAATTTCTAGGTGGAAGATGAATGTGCATCACTTATGTGTTTCCTAACAGTAGTTAGAATACAACTCCCATCATCCCCTGATTATGACGTTGGGAAATGCCCAGCAATTACCGTAGAGCCCTGTATTGCACACTCACGGAAAACGGTGATATTGCTATACTAAGACAATGCTGTGGACCCCTCTTCAGTATAGATGTCAAACATTTTTTTTTATTTCTCTCCTGTGTTGCAGTTTGTTCACAACAGAATGTCTCAATTTCTCTTTTTAACACATTACATCTATCACATTACAATCATTGATGTTTATTCTTGATGTAGTATGAAACACTACAATGTATATACACATAGAGTTATCTGATATGAGGGGAAATCAGGATAGGAAAACGAGAGAGAGGAATTTGGGTACTAAAGAGGGACAGTAGGGTAGGAGGCTGGTACCAGAAAATGAAACCTTAATCTTTACCCATGTACTAACATAGAATGTGACATGTAGTTTGTCCATGTTCGAGTCGACCACTTATGTTGAGTAGGATGTGACAGGCATGGGTTTTCGATGTTCGAGCATATGCTATATTGAAGGACAGGCATGGGGTTTTGATGTTCGAACATATGCTATATTGAAGGACAGGCATGGGGTTTCGATGTTTGACGTTTGCATTGTGACTGGCATCCCATGCTGGAGTAGAGGTGACATGCACAGACTTTCAATGTACGACAATGTCAGTTTTTGGGATGGATCTTTTTCTAAATGCACACCCTGTCTGCAAAGAACGATATCAGCGTGCACAGAGGTGCACTGCTATAATTTAACCCATGTTAAATTCGGCCGAATAATTCGGAATGGATCAGAATTTCGTTAGAATCGAATAGACCCGGTCCGAAATTAGGATCATCTGAATTAGAAAAAAAAAAATTTGTCCGAATTCGAATTTTACCGAAAATTTTGCCCATGCACAAGTCTAGTTTAGGATAAAAACACAGTTTTATTGAATTCACAATACAGTAAGCACCTACACAGGTCCTGTAGTATACAGACAGTATAATACAGACACACGACAGGTTATTTATACAATGTCCACACAGGTCCAGCATAAAATGAAGGTACAAACAGTATATACTGACACAGGTCAGGCAAGAGGAGTAAGTTTCCCAAGACTCTGGTACTGCAGGAGTTAAAGGGGAACTTTCACCCCTTAATAACTAAATCTCCCTTTACTGCTGACCTGGCGACTAGCTGCTTAGTAGCGCTAGTCGCCAGAAAACTTACCCCGTTCTCAAGATTTCGCCGTTTGAAAGGATCAGGAAGCACGGACGTCTCTTCACAGTGACGTCCGTGCGCCTGCGCTGTCAGTCCCTTGTCAGTCCCTTGTGCACCGTATGCACCGTACGGTGCACAAGGGACTGACAAGGGACTGACAGCGCAGGCGCACGGACGTCACTGTGAAGAGACGTCCGTGCTTCCTGATCCTTTCAAACGGCGAAATCTTGAGAACGGGGTAAGTTTTCTGGCGACTAGCGCTACTAAGCAGCTAGTCGCCAGGTCAGCAGTAAAGGGAGATTTAGTTATTAAGGGGTGAAAGTTCCCCTTTAAAGTTCATCAATGATTGCAAACAGTCCCATGTGTGAAGGTACTGGGGTAGCACTTATACCAAGCTCCAGGTTGCCCAAGGCTAGCAGATAAACATGAACTGCCAGAGCTCAACAGATGTTGTAATGAGCAATAACAGAGGCAGACACTTGCAACCGGTATAGCAGTAATGGAGGTCAAGCCAATGGCACTCTACCGGAGCAATCACGGAGGCAGCCACTTGCAACCGGTGTAGCAGTAACGGAGGACTAGGCCAAAGGCGCACTGCTAGAGCAGTAACTGAGACAACACTGGCAACCTGCAGGAGCAGTAGCGGAGGACAAGCCAATGGCGACTACCGGAGCAATAACGGAAGCAGACACTTGCAACCCGGTATGATCAGTAATGGAGGACTAAGCCAAAGGCACACTGCCGGGGCAGTAACTGAGACAACACTTGCAACCTGCAGGAGCAGTAGCGGAGGACAAGTCAATAGCAACTACCGGAGCAATCACGGAGGCTCACACTTGCAACCGCTATGGCAGTAACGGAGGACTAGGCCAAAGGAGCACTGCCGGAGCAGTAACCGAGACAACACTGGCAACCTGCAGGAGCTGTAGCAGAACAGGCTCAAATATAGTAAGCCAGGCAACAGGATTGTCAGCCAGGCCGGGTTGGAACACAGGAGCAGGAACATCAGCCGGTCCGGGTCAGTACACTGGAGCAGGAACGTCAGCCAAACCGGGCCGAAACACAGGAGCAGACACTGAAGAGAAGTCAGGCAATCCGGGTCGGTACACAGGAGCTGGAAACTGAAGAGTAGTCAGGCAGGCCAAGTCGGTACACTGGGAACACTGAGCAGTAAGCTAGCACTGGTACAGGAACACCACAAAAGGGCACCATGTGGGTGCAGGAGCCCAGTATATAAAGGCCATACTGGGCGGGCTCAACACAGGACAACCAATGAGAGCATTACACAGGATAACTGACAGGAAAACAAAAACAAGGGAGCATGGGCACCGTGATAGGAGGTGCAATTGTGGTACTCAACAGGGAGGACTACCGTAAAGAAATTCTCCTACAACTTAGTGACACGCTCACATACAAGACTTTACCTGGTGATCCCACTAGGTCCTTCAAATTGACTATTGACACTTTTATCCAACAAGCCGAAACATCAGGATGGTTAGATTCTAATTTAGCTCAATATCTTACTACAGCATACCCAGTCTGTTCCATTATCTATGTTTTACCTAAGATACTCAAAACACTACAAAATCCCCCAGGCAGACCCATTATCTCTGCAAGAGGGTCACTATTACAACCTATAGCCACATTCATAGACACGATATTACAAACTATTGTACAATCCATGCCCTCTTGCATATGTGATACTTCACACTTTTTGCAACTCATCCTGGCTGTCACTGACCTAAACCAAACAGACATCCTTGTCACTATGGACGTTGACAGCCTGTACACATCATACCTCATGATGACGGTGTACAGGCCGTACATACAGCCATTACTGAAGTGGACACTTCACTGGGTTTTCCAACAGAATTCCTCTGTGATGTTCTGCATGTATTTTTGCTTTGAAAATACTTACTATTGCCAAATAGCTGGGACCTCCATGGGTTCAAATGTAGCTACCACTTACGCAAATCTGTACATGAAGCAATATGAAATCACGTATCTCAATCATCCAAATATCAAATTTTATAAACGTTACATTGACGAACTGTTTATCGTCTGGTGTGGGAGCTCACTTGAGCTAACAGACTGGGTAGCACAAATCAACGCCTTGCCAACAACCATCCGTTTCAAGCTCTTGTATGATTTTGAAACCGTAAACTTTCTTGAGCTTACTATCATGAAAACCGGTAGTACCCTCAGTACGAGAAGCCCACTGACCGTAATACCATTCTTCATGCAACGAGTTGTCACCCAGCTACACAGACAAGGGGTGTCCCCTACTCTCAATTTTTGAGAGTCATCAGGAATAACACCTGTTCCCAAAACCACACAAATACAACTTAACAACATGTACCAGAAATTTCTCGACCGTGGATACAAACCTGCTCTACTAGACAAACAACTTGAACGAGCTAGATTGAATACACAGGAGTCACTGTTACAGAAAAAAAGACCTGACTGATAAACCAAAACGAATGACCTTTATAACAAACTTTGCACCTACTGCGAGAACTTTAAAGAACTCCTTAAACAAACATCGGGACCTAATTAAATCCGACCCACAACTACCATTTACAGACATGGGAACACCGATTATAGCCTATCGGAGAGACAAAACTCTATGTGACATCCTTATGCAACCTGATCGGGCTCCACCTATTGAGCAAGGTCCTCAAAAGAACTGGTAACTTCCAAACCCATGAAAATGGGTTGCTACAGGTGCTCCAATTCCATTACATGCAACATCATGCTGACTGGCCAAAGCTTTAAAGGGATAGTAATACTTCGTTTTAACTTTATTTTATTTTGTAGGCATTAAAAAAACATGAAGAACGATATAAGTCTTATCTCTCAAACCTTTATGGTTTATGAGATATTCACAAGCAAAGTTTCCCCTCCCGCCCCTTTTACCTAGTGTAAGCCATCTCTTCTCATATGTGGAATCCAGTCCATAGACCAGACAGATAACAGCAGGGGACAATCTTCTTCCTATGAGAACAATGAAAGCCCTGCCCCCCTTGACAAGTTTTTCAGGTTTTTCTGTTATCTTAATTGAAGATTGTCCCTCTCTGCAGTCTACCTGGGCACCTCCCTTCTGATCTGGCTGAGCAGTGTTACATCAGTAAAAGGGGCAGGAGGGGGATACTTTGCTTGTGAATATCTCTTAAACCATAAAGGTTTGAGAGATAAGACTTATATCGTTCTTCATGTTTTTTTAATGCCTACAAAATAAAATAAAGTTAAAACGAAGTATTACTATCCCTTTAAACACCCTCACACAAATGAAACATTCAAAATTAAACACAGGTTAACCTGTACGTCTGATCATGTGGTGTACATTTTGGTATGTCCATGTGGACTATACTATGTTGGCAAAACATCTACCACCTTAAGGGAGCGTATGGCCAATCATAGGTCTTCCATCTGAGCAGCACTACTAAATAAGATAACTGACAAACCTGTGCCGAGGCACTTTCTTGAACAAGAGCACACGTTACCAAAACTGAGATCTATGATAATAGACCATGTACCGTCATTGAAATGAGGAGCTAATAGGGGTTCCCACCTATTGCGCCTGGAAGCCAGGTGGATACATAGACTCAATACAGTCGGCCCAAATGGTCTAAATGAGACAGTAGGTTTCTCAGCATTTTACTAAACCACTCATAGTCATTGCATGTCTGTGTTGTTATCACTTACTAGACTAAATGGGACTACTCTCTTCCCCTTCCTCAATAAGACTGCATCTCACAACTGGCTACTAGATGGGTGGGTCAAGCATATGATAGGCACTATGGCCAGTGCTTTTTCCATGCCCCAGCCACACTGTGATAACTCCTCCGCTTTGTATTAATCTTGCTAAATGGTTACAACCTCCTTTTGCACATGTACCTCCGGAGGTCGGTATTTAAACAGTATATAAATTGTGTTTGATTTGAGTAAACCTATTGAAGCTGGTATCTCCCTACATGCCTGGTCTGTACAACCCCAACCAATTGGCACTGGATTGCTTTGATGTACACCACATGATAGGCTCATTTTAAAGGCATATCTCTCCTTAATCTGTTGGACGAGCAGTATTTCTCTTCACCTCATCAGAACCATCTACATTTTTATCCAATACTAGCAACATGGGACGGCGTTGCCCGTCATGTTATGACCATTGGGCGCACGTGTTTGAAATGCAGACACACTGATAAACACAGACATATGCAGCATACAGGCAGACACATACCATACATCCCAAGTGTCCCTCTTTGAGGGCCAAATCCCTCTGTCCCTCTTTCCCACCCTGTTGTCCCTCTTTTTAGGAGGTCAGACTGTGTGCAGGGCCGGCTCCACCTATAGGCGAGGTAGGCGCCGGCCTAGGGCGCACACGTACTGGGGGCGCGGGCATGCAGCGGAGAACAGCTGCGCCCACACACACCACGCCAGGAACCACAACACAGTCAGGTCTGTGTTGCTACAGCGCTCCCTCATCTGGTCGGATCTTTAGTAATGCAGAGCGCGCTGGGAGTCATGATCTCCCGCCGCGCTCTGCATTACTGAAGAGAAGACTGCGCGGGAGATACAGGTATGTGATGGGAGGCAAGTTGGAGCTGAGGGGGCATAGTGGAGCTGAGGGGGCAAGTTGGAGCAGATGTGGGGCAAAGTGGAGCTGATGGGGGCAAGTTGGAGCTGTTAGGGGAAAGCTGGAGCTGAGGGGGCATAGTGGAGCTGGTGGGGGCAAGTTGGAGATGATGGGGGCAAGTTGGAGCTGATGAGGGTCAAAGTGGAGCTGAGGGGGGGGCAAGTTGGAGCTGAGGGGGGGCAAGTGGAGCTGAGGGGGGGCAAAGTGGAGCTGGTGGGGCAAGTTGGAGTGGATGGGGGGGCAAGTTGGAGCGGATGGGGGCAAGTTGGAGCTGCTGGGGGCATAGTGGAGCTGGTGGGGGCAAGTTGGAGCAGATGGGGGCAAGTTGGAGTGGATGGGGGGCAAAGTGGAGCTGATGGGGGTAAGTTGGAGAGGATGGGGGGCAAAGTGGAGCTGATGGGGGTAAGTTGGAGCTGAGGGGGCAAAGTGAAGCTGAGGGGGCAAAATGGAACTGGTGGGGGCACGTTGGAGCTGATGGGGGCAAAGTGGAGCTGGTGGGCCAAAGTGAAGCTGATAAGGGGCAAGTTGGAGCTGGTGGGGGGCATCTCTTACAGGCATCTCCAGAACAGGGGCAGAGTGGCTCAGGGGGCAGAGAGAGGACAATCATGAAAAGAGGTTGGGTATAAGTAGGCAGGGTATAAAGGGGTGGGACACAATGGGCGGAGCGAAATGGGCGGCAAAATTAGGTTTTGCCTAGGGTGGCAAAAATCCTTGCACCAGCCCTGACTGTGTGGTGTGTATTACTTTGCTCTACAGCAATAAAGCAATAAACTTCAGTATATGTGTTTATACATTAGTCTGTGCAAATAAAATACTTTGGTCTTGAACTAAATCATTTATTCAGTTACATAAATAGCCAGTAATAGGTCATGAAATAACCTAAAAATTCTTACTAATGCCCCGCCCACCAGCCACACCCCCAACAATATCACCTAAAACTAACGTGTCCCTCTTTGGCCCTGTGAAATGTTGGGAGGTATGCACATACACACAGTGAGCGGCAGAGACATGCAAAACACATGTACACACAGACACACTGGAGATGCACACATGGACACACATATGTAACAGAGATGTACACACACAGACATGCAACATATATGAGCAGAAACACATGTGCTCATGAGTTGTGTACCCCTCTGGCACTCAAAGGGTTAAGGTATAGAGAGGCATGTCAGAGTTAAATAGCAGTGGGAAGTGTGTTCATACCTGGGAACACTGACTTGTGAAGTCCCTAGAGGGGACTGATGTGGTGCTGATGTGGAGAGACAAATGGGGCAATCTGGGTTAAAAGTGGGTGGGGCTTAATCGTGAGTAGGGGGCGGGGCTTAACATAAATGTGAAAAAGTGTTAGTAATAGGCTGGTGAAGGAGGAGAAGTGGGAGGGGAATGCAAGTTTACAGTGTGAGGGGTTTGAACACACTCCATGAGGGGTAAAACTTGATACAGAACCCTGTGGCAGTCAGTGGGTTAAGTGTGAATCTGATGGCTGTCTGCCCTGTGTCTTGCATGGCAAATGGTGACAGTGAAGAAGTAATTCAGCAATGAGGGCCTACCTTAACCCTTTGAGTGCCATTTTGTTCCCCTGGTGATGCAGCACCGTTCAGTGGCTTTACTACAGGTCCTGCTGAGGCCACTGGGAGTCAAGGTGAGTGACTGTGTGTCAGCCATCTTTCTTTCTGGCTTTGTGTGTGTGTGTATGGGTGTTTGGTGCTGTGTGAGTGGGGCATGAGTGTGTAATACCTGTGAACATTTACTTGTGGAGTCCCTCATGTGGTGCTGATGTGGAGAGAGCAATGGGGCAATCTGGGTTAAAAGGGGGCGGGGCTTAATCGCAAGTAGGGGCGGGGCTTAACATAAATATGGAAAAGTGTTAGTAATAGGCTGGGGAAGGAGGAGAAGTGGGAGAGAAATGCAAGTTTACAGTGTGAGGGGTTTGAACACACTCCCTGAGGGGTAAAACTTGATACACAACCCTGTGGCAGTCAGTGGGTTAAGTGTGAATCTGATGGCTGTCTGTCCTGTGTCTTGCATGGCAAATGATGACAGTGAAGAAATAATTGAGCAATGAGGACTTACCTTAACCCTTTGAGTGCAATTTTGTTCCTCTGGTGCTGCAGTACAGGTCCTGCTGAGGCCTCTGGGAGTCAGGGTGAGTGACTGTGTGTGTGTGTGTGTGTCAGCCATATGTATTTCTGGCTTTGTGTGTGTATGTGGTGCTGTGTGTGTGAGTGGGGGCATGTCTGTTTGGTGCTGTGTAAGTGGGGCGCGTGTGGTGCTGTGTGAGTGGGGCATGTGTGTGTGTTTGTGTGGTGCTGTGTGAGTGGGGCATGTGTGTTTGTCTGTGGTGTAGGAGCAAGTGGCGGCCATATTGTTTTTTTATGACTTTGATAGTGGTGGGCGGGCTACATAGTGGGGGCGGGCCAACTCCCTGCATGATTGAATCACCCAATAGGAGTAGTAACTCCTGCTTTATGCCTCCCCTGGGTGTGTTTTGGCAGGCACAAAGTCTTCTTTTATATATATAGACATATTCGGACAGGACATATATATATGTAGATAATTTGATGCTCTAGTCTCTCATCAGCTGCCGTAAGAACCACTTGTAACTTTATTGACTTTAATAATTGAATTTCATATATTCAGCATACCTTCGTTACATCATGATGAACCCATTAGCCCAGTTACTTAATTTTGATACGTACTAGATA